>PVKE010018993.1:0-28940 GCA_004027555.1 Craseonycteris thonglongyai | reverse complement strand
AGAGAGAGAGAGAGAGAGAGAGAGAGAGAAGGGGGAAGGCCCAGAGCAGTCTCCATAGTTGTACATCATCAGTTTTCAACATGGTTTCATTTCACACAGGTGGGCAGGGGTCACACAGGGCAGGAATGGGCTGGGAGCTCCCCTCCCACATGGAAGGCATGCCCCTCAAGCCAGGGGCCAAGCTGGGGGGCAAGAACAAAAATGGGTGCTTCCCGCATGGGAAGGTCACCCCAGTTGAGCATATGGGTCTGCACGGGCCAGGGCCGGGATTCGATCCTAGGTCCCCAGGGCTGCAAAGTGAGTGCTTAACCCACTGAGCCATCCCGGCTTCCCCTGAATAGTTTTCTCTTCTGATCGTAAGAATGGCCCAGTGTTAAATGAATCTAGCAAATGAAATCTGAGGTGGTAAAATGATTTCGGGGGGAAAGAGAGGCACACACCATCATTCCAAAGTGTTAAACTTGAGAGATTTCACAAACCCTAGGATTCTGGTATTAAACTCCTGGTAGCAAAAAAGTAACTGTTTAGATTGTTTGATAACAAATGTATTTTCAGTTCTTTTGAACCTTTTTTTTTTTTTTTAATGTGTAGTGTAACCTCTTCTAAGTGCCTGGCCCATGATCCTTGGGGAAGACCGTGCATTAAGCTTCCGAGTTCTGTCAGTCACCCGTAGGAAGCATCCCCAATGAGCCTTGCAGTGTTGGTCATTACCGTGCACTCTTACTGTTTGGGGACTTTAAATAACAGCACAATCAGGACACGTTCTTTTTCATCTTTGCCTGCCATCATTTTCTTTGGCACAGGTCTTGTCAAAAAGGCTTGATTTTTTCTTCCCCAATTAGAAGGCTTCAAAGGAGAGAAAATGAGACTTCCAGCCCAGGTTTGAGAGCAGAGGCTTCTAGGACCAGAGCCGCTGTCGCTTTTGAAGTCCCTTCTGCCTACCTCTTGTTGCCACGGCCCTCTTAATAGCAGCATTAGCGATTTCAGGTCCATTTTCTAGCAGGATTGGTGGTAGTGAGAGAAAGCCTTTCATGTAGAAGGCTGGTACTCTGCTACCACGCTTGAAAGATAAAAATCATTTTGATATGTCTGGTCCTAGGATATACACGTAGCTTCATGTCTCTGCTTAGTAAGCAGTAATGGCTTTCACTGGGGTTTTCTTTATTCCACGTGAATTAATGGAAACTAGAACTCTAGTCAACTAATTAAAGGCAGTTACTCAAGGATGTGTTTATTCAACACTATGCAGATATGAGACACAGGTTAAGGTCCAAATAACAAACTCTTTCGATTTCTAATTAGAAATGTCGAATGGAAGAGATAAAACTGCACTAAAATAATTTCTTGCCACAGGTAGAGAGAAAAAAGTAAAATATATGGTCCATTTATCTTAAAAATTAAAGGGGAAAAATGCTTGCCTTGCAATTGTGAGGCCCAGGGTTTGATTCCCAGCCCCGGCCCATGCAACCTAGAACTATGGTGCAACTGGTAACTGCTGGGATGGCTCAGCTGTGAAGGTTCTCATCTCCCGTGTGGGAGGCCCCTGGTTCGGTTCCCCTGTGTGGCCCTACATCCACCTGTGTGGGATGAAACCAAATCACAAATAAGGATGTACAACTATGGAGACTGCTCTGGGCCTTCTCCCTTCTCTCTCTCACCTTCTCTCAAGACAAACAAACAAACAATATAATATATCTTTAAAAAGAAAAAAGTGAGGGCAGAATAAATGCCAGAGGAGAGCAGGGTAGGGTCTACAGGAAAGGTGGGTGACACGCATTTTATACACTAGTTGCTGCATAAGCTGATGGGCATCACCTGTTCTCAACCATGCCAGCATTAAGGAACCATTTCATCCAGAACACAAGTGAAAAATACAGAAATACTTGAAGAATTAAAGAAGAAAAAATGATCATAGCAACACCAGCTTTCAGCCAGTCAAGAATGAAAAGAGACATGAAAAAAACCAAAACAAAACATCAACAAACTCAAATATAGATGAGCCACAAGACAAGTAACTAGTGACAGCGTTTGTGGCAGTTATTGAAACAGAGAGAATGGAGTTGTAGGACATAGTATAAGAACATCATCAACTTTCGAGATAGACATTGAATGAAGGGGATTAGATGTGGCAGAAAGGGTGCTGATTTTCTAATTTTTCGTGGTTTGGGTCAATCGATATTGACTGAAATGGAAATATTTTGTCTCAGAAACACAGAATGACTCTAGTGTATTTACTTTCTATGGTTAGCTCCATTTCTGTAAACTTTGATGTCTTCTAGGAACCGATAGTTCTTGAGGGGATAAAACATTTCTCTAAAGCTGAGTAACTTTCTCTTTCCTGACACAATTTTTATTTACTCTGCAAAGTTCAATAAAATGAAAAGCTCTCAATCTCAAAAATTGCACCAATGCAATTTATGATTTTATTTATATTAATTCATCCACACACATTTATCAATTTTCCCACCAATTTAGCCTCGCTCTCTGTTTATATTCATAGTCATAGTTAGAATTTAATTTATATTTTTATTTAGATGTATACATATTAATTAAATTGTTTGGCTTCACATTTCCTTAATAACAACAATAGTTGTTTCTCCGTAGGCAGATCAAAAAAATTTTTGTCTCCCTTCCTTCCTTCTTTTTTTGGGGGGGGGGTTGGTTAGGGTTATATGTTTCTTTTTGCTTTTGTTAAAATAACGAACAAGTAAACTCTTTCTTCCACTTGCTGTGTCCTAACCCTAGTTTGGTGTCAGCAGAGTCAGACGACTGTGACAATAAGCTTGTTTTGTTTTGTTATGTGTTTTGTTTTGCTTTGTTTCATTTTGTTTTTAGCTGAACTGCAAGCAGAGGTGAAAGCCAACCTAGAGAGGTTATATTTGTGTAAAATATGAAGAGACAAGTGCGGGGGAGCCCCCAAAAGCCTGGAATGTATTTATAGAAAGTGGTGTATTTATTCTGACGTGTTTAAACGTCAGTCACCTTCAAAGTCCTCTCCGTTGGGTGCAATACACACATTGAGATGCTTTGTCCACGGCTTCCAAGAGTCGATCTTGATGCCTTTTAGTACTTCCGCCGTTTTTTGTTTCACCTCTTCCATACTGGCAAAATGTTTCTTTCTGGGGAAACAAACAAACAAACAAAGTCACTTAGGACGAGATCAAGTCAAGAGGGAGGGGGAGACATGGGGGTCATGCTATTTTTGGTTAAAAACTTCTGAACACTCAGCGTGGTGTGGGCCGCTGTGTTGTCATGCCGCACTTTGTTCGTGTAAGTCACCCATCCTGAAATGGGCCACCAGGTTGAAAGAGAGTCACCAAAAACAATTTACTGAAGCCAAATGCAGCCTCTCACAGCCATGCCAGCTGGTCCATGGATACAGATGGGTTCCTAGAACCCTCCCCTAGTGGGGGAAGCCTGTCCTACTAGGGGCCCGCCCTCCAGAGGTCATTCTGTTTTTTGGGGTCCCCCTTGTCTAATCTGGGGAAATACACTCTATTTCATCAGAGCTTTGGAAGAATTGCCAAGTAGGTTTTACACGGGTTCAGAATAGGAGTTACATGTCATGTATAGTCCTTTTTGCCCCATGAGTGTGCACTGGCCGGGCTTGCACCATACAGACCCGTGTGACCCCTTCCTGGATGCTGGGGGGGGGGGACACACCAAACTTCCTCCATTTCCTGCCCCCTCATCCCGTAACCATCCCCCAAAAGCCACACGTGTACGATGTGTATTCACTTGCCAAGGGCTGGTTACTCTGTTGCCCAGAGACCCCTCGGCTCCTGATCCTTTCTCTTTAGATGGTCTGGACAGGCACAAAGCCAATGAGTGCTAAATGCTTTCAGTCAAGTGTCGGGTGGAATAATGGTGACAAAAGGGCTTTCAAACTCTCTGGGCACAAATAATGGCAGCTCTGTCTCCTCCAATTACCACCTCCTGGATAAGTTCTCTGAAGTCCGCAAGGAGCACCGAAGCCAACACTCTCACATTGGGAGGTTCTGTTTTAATAAAGATATTTGGAGCTCACTGGGAGTGAAGAAACCAAAAGGTTTCGACATCCCGAAGTTTTGTGAAGTTTCAAACATACTTTCCTTCATGTAGAATTTCCAGCCTTTGTTAGTTCTTTAAAGATTAGGAAGTTCTAATATAGTTCCACGTACAGATTCTAGCATGAAAATAATTAATGACCTTGATTTAAACAAGGAGCTGGAACTATGACCTTAATTGTCTCCCAAAAGTTCTCCTGAGACAAATTTTCTACAAGAGTTGAATTTGCTAATGCTGACTTTTTTTTTCCCCATGAAGATTACCCTCTAGCAAGTAGTTTTTCTTGCTTCAGAAAGTTGTAGTGATGAGATGCTGGGATAGTTCAGGATGTTGCGTGCCTGCCTTATAATTGTGAATTCTGGGGTTCGATACCTGGCCTCAGCTTGTGCAGGCCCATGTACTCAACTGTGGCTCAACTGTTAACTGCCAGGATGGCTCAGTGGTGAAGGTTCTCGTCTCCCAGGTGGGAGGCCCCCAGTTCGGCTCCTGCCCCCCATGGCCCCACATCCACCTGTGTGGAATGAAACCATGTCGACAACTGATGATGGACAACTATGGAGACTACTCTGGTCCCTCCCCCTTCTCTCTCTCTCACCTTCTCTGAAACAATAAAATAAAAATAAAAAGTTTCTTTGGCAAAGCAGGGACCTGCTATGTTTTTTCTTCTTCTTTTAAACAGAAAGTCAAACTAAGAACACACTTTAAACCATATATTTGTGGCAAATAAAATTCATGACTATCCCTGGTATTTTTTCATATGACTTCGTCAATAAACCTAATATGATCTAGTGTTCTTGTGTTTTGCCAATAAGCAAAATACTCCTATTTCAGAAATGTCTTTAAGTAGTTCTTGTTTTTCATCTGCCTCAGATAATGCACTGGCATGGTAAATTCTCTCATTTTTTTAATAACCAAATTCATATTATGGATCATTTGCACTACTGAGAATGAGATTAAAATCTTGTGATATATTTCCACACTATTAAATTCCACTGAACTATTTTAGAATCTTTTCTTCCTTCCCTGGTAGAATAATGATGTACATTTGAGAAAATTCTCGGGTTTATTACTAATCATACACTAACACACAGTTCATTTTATGCTATCACAAAAAAAGCATTGAACTCACACTTGTAAAAATGTGCTCATTGACATAAATCATTCTTTTTCACTACTATAATTCTATCAGAATGAACTTCTACAAGTATTTTGTTCTGCTATGAGGCAAAACTTCCTACTAATGACGGAAACACTTAGTCCGATGTTATTTGTCCCTTGTGAAAAAAATGTAGATTTTACTACCCACTCCATCACTCACTCAATTTATGGCTTGCGTAATTTTTCTGCTTTCCTACCATATTTCACAGTAGTCAATTTAAAGATCTGATCACCTAACGTAACCCATGTTTTCAGCTTGATGTTAAAAACACTCAATAAACCACAAGTGAGCATAGGAGCCAATGATATGCACTTTTAAAGATTAAACAGTAACAACAAAATGTCTTGTCATTCGTTAACAGGATCCTTTCTTGTTATCCCTACTCTCTCTATGGTCTTCTCCATAAACCTTATTTTGACACATATTAAAATTGGAATAATCCCTAATTTTGGTTAAAGCTCTTTAGCTCAAGCCAAATAACTTCTGAGGGTGCGATTTTCTGGACATTAAAAAAAATGCATTAATGTTACGAATCAAGACTATGACTTAAACATAGAAGTTTGAGACGCACTCCAGTATTATCCTGGAAAAATGACACTATGTCTTGTAGGAGGCCGGAAGGGAGTAAGGGAGGATTGGTAGAGAGCCAGAGTTTTGTGTTAACTTCAAGAGCAGAGGTGATTTGTAACACTTCAGCATCATTCATGAAATATTTTATATATATGTGTATATATGTAATTTGTACTCACAATAACAAGCATGCCCTCCAAGGAAACATGAAAATAAATAGCTCTTTTAACTCTTTGGTACCTTGATCATATCCTACTTTGATGAACCCATAAAAAGGGAAGGGAAGATTGATATTGGACAGAGCAGGAGGGCGATCCCCTAGTTTCCTACATATTTATGACTCTGGAAGATCAAAGGATGTTTTTATGCACATATCTTGGCAAATGTATTTTGCCGCGTTCAGATAGGTTCCAAGTGACTTCAGCGGGGAAGTGGAAAGATCTGGCACTTTGCCCATAATGCTCTTTGGCAAGACATTGAATGATGGTGGGATCTGAGAACACAGTAACATACTGTATTACATGTATCTGTGTACACACTCTCTATATGTGTGCATACATTCAGGGCGATACAGGAAACGTGTGACTGTATACATTCTCTACGTAAACATGCCAACCTCCATAATCAGAGTCATTAGAATCATGGTATCTGTATGTACCTATAAGCTATACATTTGGAAGAACGGCTTTATGACATTTTCTAGGTTTTAAGATGTGTATTTTGTTAATAAAGTCCTGTGTTATTTTCACAATCTCACATTTTGAAGGCTGTAAGAATTGAGTCTCGTGGCACAGGAGGGGTAAGGGTGATAAAGTGAGATATGGTTACTGTCCCACAGATGGGGGCCCCCCAGCCTCTTAGAACACAGTGATCTCCTCTCACTCCTGCCTTGTTCCAGCAAAGTCTTTTTGTGTGTATGATGTATGTGTGTGCTGAGCATGATTCAGCCTGGGTGCTTCTTTGCCATTATAAATTCCATTTTTAAGCTGGTCAGAGACATCTAGTATCTTACTCTCAAAAATATTTTAGCTTAAAATTAGAATTGGAAAAAGCATAACCTTTGATTCATTTTTTCCTCTGTTCAAAGAATGACTTTTCTCTTCTTAAATATCAATAGATTGTCAAAATTATACCATCTCAGGAATTTTTAAAGCATGGTACAAAGAACCCATAAATCATTTGGGTCATTGATTGGGGTCACTTCAGAAAGAGTGCCTTGCTGAAATGTATTTGGGAAACTTTGGGTTAGATAATTTTAAATGATTTCTCTGTAGTATAGACCGTAGAGTATTAGAAACATCCAGGAAGCTGCTCCAGACTTTCCCAAAATGATCAGTCAATAACTTCTTTATACATTTTATCAGGAGTCTTACACAAAATGTGAGGACTGTCTGGGAAAAAAATCCAACCATTGTCAATATACCAGGAATGGTTACATGGCTGAATGCTTTTCAGACAGCCTTTGTATACTCTATTACACTTCTCATTACCTGATGAGCCTGCTACTATAATAATAATAATTTATAATCTCCTTAATTAAGGCACAAGCAAAACATTCAACAAAGTCAAGAGACAACCTATAGAATGGGAAAATATTTACCAATCATATAAATGATAAGGGGTCAATATCCAAAATATACAAGAAACTCAAACCAGTCAATAGCAAGAAAACAAATAACCTGATTTAAAAATGGGCAAAGGACCTGAAGACACATGTCCCCAAAGAAGACATACTCTTGCAAATGGCCAACAAGTTCATGAAAAGTTCTCAACATTGCTAATCATCAGGGTAATGCAAATCAAAACCACTAACAGGTATGTGTTTACATACACACATACACACATATGTGCACATTTACATACATACATATATAAAATATACATATATACATGTGTGTGTGTGTTGGAATAAAATATTTCAGCCATGAGGACAAAGGAAATTAATTATGCTAAAATAAGACAGACAGAAAAAGACAAATGTTGTACGTGGAATCTAACAAAAAAAAAAAAAGACAAACTCATATAAGCAGAGAGAAGAATGATGGTTACCATTGGCTGGTGAGGATTGAAAGGGGAGGGATTAATGAGAAAATGTAGGTCAAAAGGTACAAAGTTACATGGGATGAATAGCCTAGTGTCCAATGAACAGGCATGAAGATTCTACTTAATAACTCTGTATTAAAAACAGGTAATGTGCTAACAAGTAAATTTTAGGTTCACTCATGAGACATAAAACATGGTAACAATGTGAGGGGGTGATATGTTAATTAGCTTGACTATAGTCATCATTTCACTATTCCTATCAAGTCATCATGTTGTACATGTTAAATAGGTACAATATTTTTTAACAGAATACGAATAAATGAAGAAAGGTCGAGGTTTGTATGAAATTTTATACTACTCATGCTTCATGTGTATAACTCTTAAGACAAAGCCATTTTTAGTTTGCCAAAATTTGTTCTTGTGAATCAGTTTGTCCTTAAATGCCAACATCAAGTCCATGTTTGAGAGCAAAACCTGTTCTTCGGATAGGATAGGGAAGTACCAATAACTTCTGTTTGAGCTTCATCAGCTTGAGAGAGAAGAGCAATTTCTGATTAGGATTTTATAAACCTTGATTGACTCACACATTAAAAGAAGGAAAGTGTCAAAATGTGCAAATATATACAGAGCCTGTCAACACCCATGGAGGGATTTAACAGTAATACCCGGAGTGAGGACGACTCAGGGCTTATCGCTGCGTGAGGGTTCCTATCGTATATATGCTACCTTTGATGTGTGTGTGAGTTTGTGTGCATGTGTGGGGTGGGTGGGGCATGGCATGTACTTAAGATGTGCTTCATGCTTGCATTATTTGTAGAATAAAAAAAAATAAAAACAAAAGAACAAAAAGACAGCCTAGGAAAGACTGTTACTATTCAATAACCAAATTTCCATTGTTCTGGTTAACGAGTGACAAATTTGTGGCCAAAGGTGTAACAAAATATGTGTATGTCTTGAAGTCATATTTCTTAAATAATGCTCTTACAGGTGAATTTATTTTTTGGGGGGGACTTACTTGATCCCATTTTTCTCACATTCTGGTCAGGTTTACCCATTGGGGGGAACTCTAATTGACCTTTCAAAGTAGATAGAAGCCCAGGCTTAAATAAGGAAGCCCCTTGTTAAGTCCTATGAAATGAAATGTCCACACGACTATCTGGCAATTGTCAGAATATTAGCACTTAGAAAAAATTGAGATTTTTGTTATGTTTTCATGTCTGTGTGCAGCAGAGAACACACTCTGATCAAAGGGCCTCTCTTAATATGATTGAAAAGGTTGTCTTTTCTAAAGAGATCCATTCAAGCTAGATGTTCCTGCCTTCAACCGAGTAACGGGGAGGCTCCGTGTTGAAGAGTTTGGGTCTGAGCCAGACTGTCTGGGTTTGTTAGCTGTGCACCTTGGGTGACTGATTTAACCTCTGTGAACATAGCAGGATAAGCGTGCCCCCTGAATATAAAAATTAGTTACGGGGTTCTCCGAATGCTGGCATTCTTGGACCACTTCTCCCCCATGGACCCATCAACCCTTTGTGGAGTGCCTTCTAAATACTGGTTTCCATGATTCATGAACCAGATTCGCTCATGGGAGGAGCGTCACCCTCAGGGATGCTGCTGGAATCAGGAGCCCTTAACTCTTAATATGCACTCTTTCAACAATAAATGAATACAGGCTGTGGCATAGGTTGTGGGACATTGTGACATTGCACAATGTCCCCAGTAGGTCAGTACCCCTAGGGTGAGGCCATGCAGAGTTTTATTCCTAAAGGAAAAAGTTCAAAATGCTCTCTACATTTTCCTCAACACAATTAAGGCCTTTATGTAATGCCTGGCAGATTACAAACATACAGCCAGGAGGGGTCTAATGTTTAGTGGAATCTGAATTTTTTAAGTGGAGTAGAGGCCATTGTCTTTGCTAGTTATTTTTATTAATTAGCCTCACAATCAATCTTAGTTAGGCCTTCAGAAAACACTGACGGGAAATGGCTGCATTTCATCAAATCACGGATCTGTTAGAAGCAAGACCAGCACCGGCCATGTGTTCATAGAGACCCTGGGCTGGTCGAAAGTTCTGCTGTCACCATCTTGAAATTCTTCGTATTTTTGGAACAAGGTGCACTCTGCTTTTTCCCGTGCACTAGGTCCCCAAATTACGTAGTCACTTCTGTTCCTACGCTGTGTGTTTGCTTTTCTCAAATGATATCTCAGGTGCTACTTTTATTTATTTTTATTTTTTAAAATTTATGTGATTGTTTTTGAGAGAAGGTGAGAAAGGACAGAGAGAGAAAGAGATAGAGAGAGAGAGAGAAGGGGGAGGGCCCAGAGCAGTCTCCACAGTTGAACGTCATTAGTTGTGACACAGTTTCATTCCACACAGGTGGATGTGCGGCCGCACGGGGTGGGAACCAAACCGGGGGCCTCCCACGCGTGAGGTGAGAATCTTCGCCTTTGTGACATCCCTGAAGTTACCAGTTGCACCGCAGTTCAGCATATGGGTTTGCACGGGCCATGGCCGGGAATCGAACCCCAGACCTGCAATTGTGAGGCAAATGCTCAACCCCTGAGCTACTTTTCAAAGCAAGTCCTTCAATGTCGCCACACACATCAGAGGACGTACTGTCTTCCTCATGAAGACACAGCGATTCTTAGGAAAGCAGGGGGATCCCAATTTCTTACCTAAAATGTTTCCAACCAAACGGGTTAAGAAGTAACATACTCTGCGCCCATCTTCCTATCTTTTTACTGCCTGTTTGCAAACGCTGAGTTCAAGGCCTTGGGTAAGTAGAAGCATTGGATCGGCAGGGAGATTTTCATCGTAGATACAGACACTGTCAAGCAAACAGGGAAATGTTATCAAGGCACATGGCTGCTGTCCTATCTGGCCCTGTCTAGGAATTGACTACCCAAGTAGTTGGCCTCTGACCACAGTGTATCCTTTTAAAACAACAAACCTTGCAAGAGACAGGATCTTACAAAATCATGTGCTGGAAACATTTTCAGGCCCTTGATCTATGAGGGACTTCATACTCACCTGCGCCAGGCAATTCCTGATCTCCAAACTGGCAAACAGATAAAAAGAAATGCCCTTTATTTAAGAGGTATTATGGACGGACATTGACGAGGGCCTGTTCAAGGGGCCATTCACAGATATTATTAATACACACTGTGGGAGGGCCTCGTATTCGGAGTTCTTAATTATCAGGCAAACTTCTTGGCCTGTCAATGGACATGTTATTTTCCCCCAGTTTTTGTTTCTGCTGAAAACCTAAAACCTTTCACTTAAAGGGCTGTTTGGACCAGTTTGTTTGCAGATCTCGAGAAAAGCAAAATCTACTAAGAAAAATATCTTCCTTAGACCCAGTATTTATTTTAATGCTGCTGATAATCCACAACATCTAAAGAAGACTTTATTTTGGAACTACCTGTTGAATTGGAGAGAGGAGGCTGTGAAATCTCTACTTTGAGCGGGGCCAGAGGATACATGTGTTTTATCTTCCGACTCCACATCAGCCTTTAATACCTCTTCCCTTCTGCCTTCGCGGGTCTTCTCTGCTCCTTCGTGTGGCATCCTGCTGAGACCCCTGCCCCTGCGTGGGGACTGTGTGACCCTAGTGAGGGTAGCACTGACGCTGCAGCCTCCTGAAGATTGCCTTGGCCATGTGGTCACTCCAGCGCACTCTTGCCGAGGGACTCATCTCACCTCTGTCAAGTTTATTTGTCAAGTTCAAAACCTGATTACAATTCGAGTGGGAGAGCCTGGCTGGGTTATTCTGAGGCGATCATGGTTCACAGAGAAATTTTCTGTCACAGAGCCTGGAACTTTTCTTCTAAACAAAAGTTAATTGGCACAGAATCTGCTGGTGGTATAGAGAAAATGATGGGATACTGTCAAAAGATTTCCTTTGGGCTTCCATTAGAGTAATTTTTTTAAGTCCCACTCTTTGCTCTCTCTCTCTCCTTCTCTCTCTGTCTCTTTCTCTCTCCCTCCTATATTTACCTTGATCCCAGCTATGAGAGGCTTCAAATATACTAACACAGGGCAAAGACTGATTTATTTCATTTGTTAAAAACCATGCAACTAGCTACAATGAGCTGTGTGTGTCCATCTGTCTGTCGAACTTGCCTTTCACTTCGGGCTTGAACTGCTCACTCCCTGCTAGACAGAGAATCTTCCAGACTATTCTCTGCAAGGGGATGGCCACTGGTTAGATCACCTGTCCCCCAAAGGTGCTCATGAATGAGGTACTAAACGCCCCAGGACACAGAGTTCTTTGCGCAAGGTGATGAGTAATGTCAATCAGATTTTCCTTCATGGAAGTTTACATCGAAAGGTGCAGTAAAACTCTTTAAGGACTTATCTTAATTTATTCACATTACAACGCACCAACTTGTGGGGATTCTCCCTGTTTTGTAGAGTGAAAACAGTTTCAGAGGGATGAGGGGACCTCAAGCACCTACCAATGGTGCAGAGAGTCAGGACTCCAGGGTGATGAAGTCTGACCCCCAATCTCATGCCCTTTCTGCTTCTCCCCCACTATTTTCAACACGACTGAGCTCTAGACAGAGGATGGACGTTTCTGTCGTCTAGTGAGGGACATACAAGCCACGTGCAGTCAGGAGGAGTCAGTTTGGAATTTGTGCTTTCTTATTTTAGATTAGAATGGAAAACCATAGTGTCAGTGTAAATAAGTAAATAAAAGTGTGTGTGTGTGCATGCGAGAGTGCACGTGCACTTGCTCATGAACGAGAGAGAGAGAACCAGAAGAAATCCAGTGGCTCTCACAGTGCTTGGCACATAGTGGAGACATCATAATTACTTGCTGAATAAATTCATGAACAATTCAGACAATTCTTGATTGGACGTTTCCTCTCTTTTCTTTAACTTGCCTACTCAGCATGATCAGGCCGATTTTGAGCCAAGTCTTCATGTTGGAAACAGCACTGGGTTTAGGCGACCAAATGCTTTTGAAAACAGGGGCGAAGCACTTGACCCTGAGCTCACTGGTGAGCTCATCGGCAATTCATTTAATTAGGAATGCTATTTACATGTTGGGGTTACTGCTGTCATTGGACAGCCCTTCTACCCTCTGCCTTGCTGTGTGTTTTAAAATAGATTAACAGGGCTAAAAAGGGAGGGGAGACAGGGCAGATGAACCCACGAGATGACTAAGGCAAACAACGCAGAAGGCCTCGTAAGGAGAGACGACCTATAACGGGAGAGAGGGAAGAGGCAGGAGTGAGCGAAGGGTGGGCGAAGGCCTGTGACGACTCAACAGCGAGGTGGAGGCCACGTGCTAAGACACATCTGCACGCTATTTATAAGCAAACAGAGGTGCTGGGAAACCTGATTACACACTCACTGAGGCCCACGTGTCTCCACCCCCCACCACGGTCGCTGGTGGCTGCAGGGGAGATGGGATGTTTTCAGCATCTTTCATCTCAGTTTTATGTAACCTGCAATGAGACAGCAAATGCTGCCCTTCCCCTAAAAACCAACACGCCCTCCCTCCAGGAAGAACAGAGACGCTCAGAGGGATGTCTGAGGTCACAAACACAACGCCTCTGTGCAGCAGCCAGTCAATGGAGAGGGCTGGTGAAGGCAATGGAGCGCAGTGACGTGGAATGTCACCAGTCAATGGGCTGTGGGCGGGCCCGCGTGGCCCATCGCTGGACATGTCAAGGAGATAAATAGCAGGGTGTCCTCCTCAAAAATATGATTAATGCCCTCCTCGGTCCACTGCTGGAGATGGAGTGGGTGCAGCTGTGAGCACAGCAGTTGCATCGCGGGAACATCCGGGAAGATAGCAGCAGAGCGGACAGGGCAGAAGGCAGAGGACAGAAAGCCACCCGAGGGGGCGGTCTGGGGCCTGCTGTGTGAGGAGCAGGGAGCCTCCGAGCCCTTCTTCCACTGCAGCCTAAGCCATGTCTTCTGTCTCTGTGCACCTGAGTCGCCGAAGCCATGACCTTGAGCGAAAAAGACAAGCTGAGGTCGAATGTTGCAGGCAGACTGCACATGACACTACAGAAATAGTGAGCGCTCTTGATCGGTGGTGTGGATGGCACAACTGCCGTGTGACCCACACACTCCCTTCAGACCGTTATGTAATTCTCACCCATCAGGGGTAGGTCATGGGGCCGTTTCTTCCTCAGATGCAGAGACTGAAGTCCAGAGATGTGCAGTAACTCCCTCAAAGATACACAGCTGAGCGTACAGAGGCCTTGGACTCAGGGATTTCCGTTTTTCTCATGAAACAAAACTGAATCCTCAGAAATTTTTTAAAAAGGGAAAATAACCAAACTTTTGATCAGAGTTGGTCTTTGGTTATGTGCTCTTATTTCCACTGAATGTCAGTTTTGCTCGTTTTTTTCTCAAAGGGTTTGGCCAGAATTTTGTTCTGATTATTCCCTTTTCTTAGATACAAGGATATCAAGATACTGCTACACACACACAGACACACACACACATGCCGTGTATACTGAAAAGTAAATTGATTTTCTCTAATGTGTCCTGTGTCACTGGTGGAAGAAAGGGGAACTTCTACCAATTGGACAAATATATCTGTCACTTTTTCTTATCAGATGATTTCTTCTTTCATAGTCAAGATATTTATGCATATTTGTGTACCTACAAATATTTTCACTTAGTAGTAATTCAAAAATAGATTGATCAATAGATAGATAGATGATAGGTAGGTAGATTTTATTGCCAAATTAATTTGGGAAGTATTATAAACCCAATTATCTTTTTAAAAATTTGCAAGGACCTGAAAACTATTACCAAGACATTTATTAACTCCATTTAGCTTGGTCTTTCTAATAAGTATTTGAGTTTATCCATGTACACATCACACAAAACACACAATATTTATCTAGCAGGGCACCAAAATGAATTTCATTTGTGGAAAGGTAAGAAGGATTTATTTATTATGGTGCAAGATTTACTATAGGATGATTATATAAAAATGGCTCAGTGAATCTCATTACCCAAGTGATCATTGAGCCTAAGCTTATAGGTGTCAGAAGTGACTAGAAATGACACCCTCCAAGTCTCACCTCTGCTGAGTGGAGCAACATTGGCCTAAACTCTTATTTTTTGGTGTGTTTACCTAAAAAAGATGCCTTGCCTTGCGGTACCAAGAACACATGCTGTCCACACTGACTACTGCCTAAAGCTCCTTCTTCTTACTAAGGACATTTCCCAGTATGCTTTGCTGTGTTTTTATAACCCAAAGTACTGATTTAAAAGTAGAATCTTCAACCAATTCATAGTGTTGGGAGGAGAGTGGGATGGAGATGATATATGAACTGGACATGTTTCTAGAATTTTCCCATAATCAAAATGAAGTGGAGAAGCCTATTTTCTAAGTTATTGATGCAGGAAAAGAAATAAAGACTTTGAGTTCAGGTACTAGAAAAGTGATCCATTGTTTGACTTGTAACAATCATTTTCTTGATTCTCCATCTAAACAAGCCATGTGAATTGAAATGGCTTTAATAGTGTTACGTTAATATTATATAGTTCAGACTCTGGGAGGCTAGCTCAGTTTTGGAGTTAAGGTTCTATTTCATTCTATATTGGGGATGAAGAAAATACAGAAAGCTTGACATCATCCCTGAACTTTCTTCTCCTGAATACATAATCTCTCTTTAAGTAAAACACTAAATAAATTCATGGATGCTGGAACCACACTAAAATGGGATGCTTTCAAAGACCCTGGTTAATGAGGAATCTTTTAAATGTCACTTCTACAGTGCACATTTACCAATATTGCAGAGCAAAACCCTCTCACAGGAAATCTAGTCAATGGTTTCTGACAAAAAAATTAATGTTTTCCATCAAGAATAAGGGTTAAATTTAGTATTAATCATCAAATGACCTTTAATTGCCAAACAAAAGCACTTTGTTATTTTACTACTATCACCCTGAGCATTGAAAAAAAAAGTCATAATTTGCTTAGTATAAATATATTAAAGTATTAAGCCTGCTCTGCTACTCAATTAGTAAACATGTCAAGGGGTGGGTGAGTTATTCATGGTTCAGAGGGCCAGCCCCTTTTTCACAGGGAACTTTTTTTCACTCTAATGAAATGATGGATCATCTGGAAGTAGGTGCTTTAAGAAGATATTAATCATTCTCGCTGGTCATGTTAATCATGCGTGCCATCTTCTCCAGATGCCGGGGCTCACCCTCCTCTAAGACAAAGGACACCTCAGCCAGGAACGTCTTTTGGTCACCTTTCTTTCCACAGAGCCCCACACATGTGGCCGATATGAGAGACAGCGTTAAATTTCAGGGCACCCTCAGGATCGAATGGCCAAGGCAGCGTGAAGCTCCTTTGACTGATTTCTGAGAAACAGGAGCCGGGATCTCTCTTGAACACTAACTATTGACCTTTTTCACACCGCTCACAAGAGAGTAGGGCAGGCCTTAAACTAGGGGTGTCCAACCTTTTGGCTTCCCCGGGCCATACTGTAAGGAGAAGGATTGGCTTGGGCCACACATACAATACATTCACTAATGATAGCCAATGAGCTAAAAAAAAAAAAAAAAGAAAAAGAAAAAAAAATAGGCCACAAAAATATCTCATCATGCTTTAAGAAAGTTTATGGATTTGTGTTGGGCTGCATTCAGAGCTGTCCTGGGTCGCATGTGCCCGTGGGCTGCTGGTTGGACAAGCTTGATCTATAACGTTTACATTTCAGTAACCAATATTATCACAAGAGATGGATATCATTTTGGTCATAACTTCACTCTCACTTAAACTTCCTTACTGGCCTCAGCATGGTTTTCTCTCTTTTTGCCCTTCCTCGTCTGGTCTGTAGAGCTGGTCAGAATCCCTTGTCTCTTTCCATCGCTTGTGTATGTCCAGTGTGTCCAGCCAAACCTCAACTAAGGAGTGCTCTTACAATATGCCTTGATGTGCTTTGCTTGGCATGTGGTGGCTTATTAAAAGAACTCATCCACTCTTCATCTTAGAACACTATAAATTCAGTAGACTCTGTTAACCAGAACTCAAGCAACCGATGGTGGTTGCTTAACAGTGCCTGTTGCTTGAGATCTGGTTAATAGAAAGTCTACTTACATTTATTCAGCATCTACCAAGCCCCATGGGTGCCAGTTAATTAGAGTCTACTGTATATGGCCTCTGATGTCACTGGGCCTTACTAATATTCTTAGTGGTTGGTCAAGCCCCTCAGAGTCTACCACAAAACTTCTTGTTCTTCTCAAGCTTTGTCCTTGATTCCATTTCTTCTTTATCGGAAAGAGAGAAACCCATGGAAGAATTCTCAAGACTGCGCTGCCATCACTCACCAACAGGTTTGCCCTCTGCCATGTTCTTCTGCTAAAGCGTTCTACCCTCCCTCTTAACTATTCACCTGTCCCAAGCTCCTCATTTTGTTTCCTTCCTTTTTTTTTTCTGGGCTTCTGCTTCTGTAGTCTCTCAATCCAGAATCTCTGATCTTCGTCTATAAATAATTCCAAGGATTTCCCCACTAAAATAAAATGCTTATTTTATTTCATGCCCTTTCCACGTCTTTCTTCCAATTACCATCTGAAAATTTTGAAAGGAGAGTCAGTACTGCTAGCGTCTCTACTGGTTCACCATATGTTTTTTCCAGAACCCATCTGGCATTTGACCTCATGCTGTATTGAAATTCCCATTCTTAAAGTCTTCAGTGATTTTCTAATAAATATTGAGACTGCTATGTTTCAGGTGTTATTCTAGGTACTTAGGATACACCAATGGACCAAACAGGTGAGAAGAGACAAATACCTCAACTTTCTTGGACCTTATGCGATAGTAAATTGTCAGACATAATGAATGTTTACTTTCATTAACTTTCTGGACCTCTTGAATTTCTCCTTATACTACCATAGACTCTCAGTTTATTGGCACCCATGCTGAATAAATGTAGTATTATTTCTTTGATATTCTTTTTCTGCCCATTGCTTGAGTTCTAGTTAATGGAAAGTCTACTGTATTTGTATCACTTTGGCTAAACTTTCTCCATCCTGTCCTTGTGTATTAACCTGAACTATTAGTATTCTCTTGAGTTCTTAGTTTATTCCACTGTTCTTTTCTCTCATGTATTTTTCCAGTTAATTTTATCTACTCTCAAAGGTTCAGTTACCACCTATATGTTGATTTCTCCCAAATCAATCACTTAAGTCTAAACGTGCCCCTTAATCATCAGACCTGTATTAACTCCCAGCTTCTAGGTTTCTCCACTGAGACCACAGACACTCAAATTCAGCATTCTCAAACTCTACATTTCACCTTCCAAAATCGGGCTCTTCCTGATTATCCTGACTTAGTTATGGAACCACCAAAATTATTTCCTGAAAGTGCTTTCTGCTTATCTGTCACCTCCACAATGTGCCTTGCATAGGGGTCCATCCTCTTATGTTCCCCAGTTCTCTATTTCCTTATAACAGCATTTTACAATCATCTTGAGTTCTCAGGGCGATCCTACGTGATTGTGGTTGCTCCAGGGAAATATGTACAAATCCTCTTTTTATCCTAGCTCTGACACAGTGTAACTATTCTGTGAAGATTTGGAAACAAATTATTGGAAAGAAGAAAGGAAGGAAGTTTAGGATCATCACTTTAAGACATTGAAACGTGTGGCCCTTGGTTTTTTCCAAAGTTGATCACTTCAGTTTTTGGCATCGCACGTGGTCTTCCTGTACAGTGGAAGCTCTTCCACTGAGAGGCCTGTGTGCTTATTTAGTCATAAACATCTACTGAAGGGCAATGAAAAGCCATGTGGAGGAGCTCAGGCCAGCTGTACGGCAGCTCTGGACTCAGTTTTCTCATTGGTACCACAGAGATCTTTATGCTTGTAACTGACTGATGCTATGCCTGTCCTGGGGTGTCTGTTCAATAGTTTGTAGCTGTTGAGTTCTTACAGATAAACAGATCTCTGGGGGCAGGATGGAGGAGAATCGATTACATTCTGGTGTCTTTCTTCAGATCACACCTAGGTTTTTTGTTTTTTGTTTTTCATTTTCAGGATCCACTTGTTAAGGAAAGGGGCTTGATGGATGGGCAAATGCACCAGAAGGGTGTGGGAAATCTAAATTGTGTCTTGTGAGCAACTGTGTGAAGGACAGAGTACATCAAAGCGATATGCAGTTTTCTAAAATAATTGCAGGTCTACGGCGGGTGCCTAAAAATGTACACGTTTGAAGAAAGGAAATAAAAAAACCCATCATAGTGCCTTACAGTGGTAATAGGAAACCACTATAAGTATCCAAATATTTCATTTCCATTAGACTTCCAGGAAGGAATGATCATTATGTGTTGAATTGGACAATGGTGCTGGAAATACCTCCGAAGAAGAGCATCAACAGCTCACCTGAATTTGAAGTCTGCCGGCATCCACAACTGTGAATAAGTTAGACGGGAAGTGGTGTAATGACTTGGTCATTTCACTCGGTACTCTTCTGACAAGGAAAATCAAGAAAACCTTCAATGGGATTTTGGGCAGCAGCCACACATACATACAAAGGCCAGAAGGAATTTTGTAATAGTCCGTGGTGAAAATAGACCCCATAACGAAATGCATGCAGCAACTGAACGCCTTTGTTTTCTTCAGTTGAGTTACTGGGGATTATTATGTCCTTTTGAAACTATTGATTTTCAACTGACTAACATTTTACAGATGAGTACATGCAGGCTCATTTTAGTATAGATGGCGTTAAAGCAGCCCTTGGTTCATAATTTATGTCTTGAAACGATTGGTTAGAATCATTTAAAAGGAACCTACATTTGTGAAAGAGTAGGTCTTGGACCATATATAATGAAGATCATAAAATAAAGCCAATTTCTTAAGGGCAACAGGGAAAGAAATAAGAAAGGGGGCCGACAAAATTAAAGACAGTTCACATTGCTCAAGGATGCGTCTTCCTTTCATGCAAGTCTTTAACACACTGAAAAGCCATTGTCTTGTCTTACTTAATGGTTCTGACATTTGTTACATTGTGGTGAAAAGTTCTACTTACATTTCTACTGTTCTTTAGGGAAACACACAAACAAAACCAAACAGGAAGGATTGTTCTTTGGCTTCTTTATCTCCACCTCGATATGCGGTGCCTACCTGCTTCACTGCTCTGATTCCAGATGATTAATCCTAATATCCACCCCCTCCTCTGGTAATTTCTCATCTTGGCAGGTCTCTTTCTGTGATGACTAAGTGGGAGTCGCCGGGTTCCCAAAGCTTAGGCCGGCCAGGGATGCACGCTTTTTCTTTCATGTCCTCGCGTTCCCTCCCTTCCTTCTGTGTTTCCCTCCTCCCTTCCCTTCCTTTCCACCCCCTCCCTCTCTCCATCCCTCCCTCCATTCCTTCCTTTCTTCCTTCCTTCTTTGCTTCATTCCTTCCCTCCCCTTTCGCCCTCAGTTCCCTACCAACAGTTTTCCTTCCAAAAAACAAACCAGAAACAAGGTGAATGATTTTGCAGAAGCCTGTCTCAGGTTTTGCACACAATGGAGAACTTTGACCCAGAACCCCCTCTACCCAGTGCAATGAGGTGATTGACCAATGGCAGGTAGCCATGGAGTGGACTTGACCTCTGTTATTAGGCCTTCCTACCTTCTAGAAAGCATGCCAGTGTCCTCATGTTTCAACCCAATTCCGGTTTCTGATTTATGAAGAGCTACTCTCTGCCCGTCCCCAGCAATCCGCTTACTGAACAGACTTTTCCACAAGCGTAACTATACGCCCATCCCTTGGCACTGGGTCCTTTTATTTCACTCCCCTCCCTATCTCCGGCCATGCTGACTGCCACCATAGGCTTTATGCTCTAACCAAGAGAACAGGTCATTGATCCCACCCCTCCCACCCTCCGCCAAAGCCAGTACCACTCTGTGAATTGGTCTTGATCCCCAGAGACAAAGAGGGTAAGGGAGAGAGCACACAGGACACTGAGTCACGAGTCCCTATCCACTCCTGGGTGGCTACATGGCACTTCCTCCTCCCCCTGATGCGATCTCCTCTAATGACAGACGCAACTGTGTGAGTGCTTATACTAGAAACTGGACACCGTGTCTGTGTGGGCGTGTGATTATCATATGTGCGCACAAGCATTAGCCAACCTCTGCATTTGGGACGCGGTGAGCAGAAAGGACCAAATCCATGAGTCTGTAATTTGGGATGATTTTTTACCAGTTTGGACAGACAGCACCTCATTTATTCACGTTGGAGTTAGTTTGGGCACATTGAATATTTACCCAAAGCTTTGCAAAACAATGCTCTGTGACGCTCTATGGTAACGATAAGGACAAGCAGCTGAGTGCTGACTGAGCTTAGTAGACATGGCCTCTGTCTTGTATTTCCATGATTCGGAGCTTTGGCTTTATGATCCCCCCAGAACAAAGCTAGCATAGAAACAATCAATTCATTGATGACTGAGTGAGAGCTTATTTCCATGCTCAGGTCTAGGCACAGGAATCTTGTGATTATTTTCCAGTCATGAGGAGCAGGGTGCAAAAAGATCACTTGACTTCACAATTGAATCTAATTGTCTGTAAACTTGACTTGGCGGGCATCTCCAAATAATCACTTTGGCTTGACTTGTATATGGATGAAATACTCTTGAGCGTTTGTTCAACTTGATTTAATGTACTTATCTTCCCGACCATATTTTCGGTATATGTACCCATTTAGTCATCTCTTATTTGTAAAAACATTAGGAACTAGTTATTTCTGTGTCAAAAAATAGGTTATCCAAAAGGCAACATTTGCAGACATTTTGTGCGTAACCTACTGCCATTATAGTAGAGTGCTCCTTGATGATATATGTCCTTATGCAATTTTCAATCACAGAATGCACTCACACAAACCCAGGTGGTACAAACTTCCAACCACTAGGCTATGGGGTCTAGCCTATTGCTCCTATGAAATTTACAAAATCCATTCAAATTTATCCCTGTAAACCTTCTTAAGGGAAGCTCACATGCTTACAGACTTTTCAAAATGTATTCTGGTATTCACCTGCCCAGTGGATTATTCTATAAAAGTTTTTTTTGACAATCCACAATCAGACCTGAGAAAGCTCGATGGTAAGACTCTTTTCTTCGACTGCCTACAGCTCATTAACAACAGATTGTTCTCCCTCTTTTCCTATATATTTTTTACTTAACCTAAGTGTGGACCATTAAGGGAACCCTCTCCTTCCTTTTTAATTCAATTGCTTTTGTCCCAGGGATCACCCAAATTAATCCTTCAGGAATGATTTATGTACGTTTTGACAGATTTCTTTTTTGTCAGTGCTAGATATGGTGTTTTATTATTTTTTTCTGAAAATTTCTGATGCTGAGTAATATCAAGAAGTGCACAATAAACAGAATTGGTTCATAGGGAGAGGTAGCCTGATCTTCTCAGAGAAGATTAAAAGTGATCTCTTTTCTTTGAACAAAGTGACCCCTTGGGGAAATTCAGCAAATACAATCCACAGGCCTGGAAATAAGAGGTGTACTGTTGATGATAAACAGTCCTTTCCAGTGAGACTTGGAGAAGGTACTATTACCACTTCAAATCAAAGCCTAACCAGGCTTGCGTTTGCAAAGAGGAAAACCAATGGTAACTGTGACAGGAGAGAATCAATTGTGTGGTGTCCCACATAGCCATATAAGACATTTGTAATGAGTTACTGTGACCTCAGTCTGGCTCTTCCGAAAACCCCTTTCACTGTGATGGTTAAAACAGCTACCTACGTATTAGGGACTCAAAAGCCAAGATTTTCACATCCTAATCCCAATTCTGCCTCAGGATGGCCAAAGTGAAAAAGGTGAGGCTGGTAGTTCTGCTGCAGACATTGATGGAGACGAGCCACGACATACAGAACTCCACACACTATTTCCACAAGGTTCCTGTGGTCCTTCCAAAGCAGCTAAGAGTCATTCCTTTGTAGGTATTATAGAAACAACACCTTACAGACAGAGCCTTTGTATTACCGAGTCGTTCTCCTGACCCCAACGGCAAAGTAAAGACTTAAGCAATCCGACAAACAGAAACTTTATGCTAACTAAAGTCAGGCCTCTTAGAATTCTGTGAGTTGATAAAAAGAAACCCATCTTGGTAAACATGAGAGTCAGTGAAAATAATAATTCGTTCTATTGCTTGAACAATATAAAAGTCTTCCTGAATGGGGGTGACTGAAAATTCTGTTTGCATGGGCTGTTTTTATTTAGTATTCCTTTGATTCCCTCAGAGCTGGTTTTCTTGGCATTTGCAACATTTATTTACACATGTTTATGAACTGTTAGCTCACTCAATAAACACCAAACATCCGGTGAAAAAAAGCTCTAAAACATGCTTGTCCAACGGTGGCCCGCAACCTTCATGCAGCCCTGGACGGCTTTGAATACTGGCCCAACCCAAATTCGTAAACTTTCTTAAAGTGTTATGAGATTGTTTTGTGACCATTTTTTTTTTTTTAAGCTCATCAGCTATCATTAGTGTTAGTGTATTTGCTGTGTGGCCCAAGACAACTCTTTTTCCACTGTAGCCCAGGGAAGTCAAAAGGTTGGACACCCCAGATGTAGAGCAAAGGTGCTCAGGTAGGGTCTAGTAGGTCCCCACTATAATGACAGTGTTGTCACTAAACGTTTTTTTCTACAACACTCCAGCACCCTTGAGAGGCCATGGTATTGAGGCAGTAGTGACATTTCTCAATAGAGTATTGAAAAGTCCACATTGATTCTACAAGGTAATTGATCAATCGTAGCTTCTTGCCAGCCCCATACTGCTCTGCCCACGGGCATGTCTGTGCCGTCAGTCTCTCTAGATAGGATGCCATTGTGAAGAGCTGTCTTGGATTTTAGAAGCACACACATGGACAAAGGGATATTTTACTCATTTTAAGTCTCCCGATACCTGCTTAACCAGAAACATAACCCTTGGACACTAACCCTTAATATACGACACAGCCTCACCCAACTTTTCAAATGTTTCCTCTTTTCCATTGTACAGTTTTATTGTTTGTTAATGGTGACGAGAGATATACTGTCGTAAAAAATATATATTTCATTTTGTGTCATATAAAACCCTGGCTCTAGTATCTAAATGTTATACACATCTGTTAATAGACCAAAGATTGACCCCCCCACTCTCCCTCTGTCTCTCTTTTTTCAAACCTGACAGCTCACAAATTTTAAAACACAACATACTCAATAGCAAATGTCAAACCATCTCGGTTTTTTCTTTTCTCCCTTCACACAAATGTACACAGTTGTATATACATGATGATGCTTAATATACATAGGTCTCTATTATGCAAGGCGGGTAGGGATCCTGGCATATTTCTTGTTGAGACAACCCACTGAGAAGCAAAAGGCTCTTCTGCTCAATGGGACCTGACCATCTTGCTTTGATCTATGTGGCTACAGCTGGTGAATGGCCCCTCCGACTCCTGGTACTTCCTTTGTATCATCTTTCCCCCTAGGAGCATCCCTAACAGATTTTAGTAGGATCGCCTCCGTTCCATGTTCGTGTCTCCATCCCCTCTCTGTCAGAGCCAAAGCAGGCTTATTAATCACACTCATGACCACTAATCCCAACAATCCGTCACCACCATCAACTGAAAGCATCATCCACGGAAACTAGAAAATTCTCTTTGAGACCCGATCATTCATCCTGGTCTGAGTCCTGTGGCAAAAGCAAACAGGAACGCAGGTTAGACCTGTTCTTCGCCATCTTTGACTGTTCCTTGGCTTTCCCTCTTCTGCGTCCCCAAAGACTGGCTTCTCTAGCCACTGTAGCAGATGGATTGGTTCCATCACACTCTTTCCAAAGCTATGTATTCAGTGGCCCGTGTCTTCCCAATGCTGCTGCCTACATTGAAAAATAAAAGCAAACAATTACCTTAAACTAGAACAGGAAATGCAGACCTCAGAACCCAGAATGTAAATGGTTAAGACCTGAGACTTTCCAACTCATCGCCCTCCACTCCCTCCAAGACTTACAATGTGGATGGTCTCCCTGTTATGGAAAGACGAAAGGCCATTTGTTGATACCATGGTGTTGGCAAATGTCATTGGGACTGTCACTTCATCTTAACTTAGAGCAGGGATTTCCGTTGAGCACCAAGTCTTCAAAAGTTGGACGTACTGGTTTCAGTAATTTGTTGCAAGGTAGTGGTGTCTTTTCCCCCTCTGTTAATAGGTACTAATTATTGTAGTTCAAAAAATGTCGCATATGGCAGTCATGCCCACTGTCCAAGTGGGCGTCTATGTGTGAGCATCTAATGGTGGTTCTGTGTTGGCTTTATAAATCCATTCGAATAAACATCTTTTCAGTCAAGTAGTCAAAACTTAGCAATTTAACTGGATTGACATAAAAATCTCTAGGAAGGCGTTGGTTCTTGAAAAGACAGTAGTGTTTTGCTAGGGTTTTGTCAGAAGTACTTACCACAATTCAGAGTATTTGGGGGGGCCAAGAAGGAGGAAAGCAGAGAGAGAAAAGAAACCAGGAGACAGAGAAATGGAAATGACAACTATGCCCTCCCAAATGAACCCTGGCACAATCTTATTTCTCACAAAGACCTTCATAAAAATGTTGAGATACCAAATATATAAAATTTCCCCATCTGAGTTGCAAACAAAAGAGTGCTTATTTAAAATCTTGTGAAAAATTCTAAATTTATTTACCTGCCAGGTTTGAGCTAGCCCCCCAAAATGTTCTAAAGGGGGACCAGGGTAGAGAGGTAGAATTCAATTTTCTTTTAATCAGTATAAACCTATTAGACATAAAGGCCTTCTTACTGACCTAAGGACGATAACCTCAGGAGGAAAAAAAAAGTCACCCACAAAAGGTCCATCCCTTGCTTTATGGCTGGGTCAGGTCCTTAATCATTTGCAGGGGATTTCTCTTGAAACGGCCAAGAAAGGCGTTTTCCAGGAAGAGCTCACTGTTCTAGGGTTACCACGAAGCAGAATATGTAAAGTTTGCTGCTCCTTGAGTTCAGGTGCAAGCCTTTGAACTTCCCCTTGTTAAGTTGGAAAGATGTCGTTGTGGTGAATAGAAATATTCTTTTCAATTTAGAAGTTCTTCACAAAGGGCGAGCTCTTTGTGGGGCTGGTTCCACACACAATGGCTCCAGGTGACCTTTCGTAGGGGCCCGTGGTGGTTTTGTCTTGATCAAAACAGTTCTAGTCACAGGAGGGGAAGGGCTGTGACATCATCCTGCCAAAGAAGGGGCTCAAAAGAACAAGGTGGAAAACAGATACCACTTTTATGAGGGGGAGGGATGGTAAGAGAAGAAGAAGAGGAAGAAGAAGGAATAAGAGAAGGAAGGAAGAGAGGTGCCATTGAGGAAGTGTAGCGTTAACGGGGAAGAAATAGGAAAAGAGTCCAATAGCACCGTCCAAAGAGTGTTCATTTCCTGCCACAGCAAGACCAGTGGGTGGTGCTGTTCAGCCCATTGTGCAGGTTAGGAAACAGACAGCCTGAGTTCCTACCCAAATCAAAATGTAGTCACAGGTCCACCTCACTTCATAATCTAGCCTTTGCCCAAGAATATGAAAACCTGCGTTTTGTTTTGATTAATTCTCAACAGTACCCTTTTAAAGTGAATAGCTAATGTGCCCCTCCTTGACCTACAAGGTGAGCTTCTTTGCTATTTCCCAAAGTAACAGCACAAGGCTCCGACCTCTGCTCATTGAACCCATTTATCTGGTTTCCCCAGAAAATTCTAGGGTTTTTTTTTCACTTGGATAGGGAAGGGTAAAAAGACAGGAGAGAATGATGGTAGAAATAAAACGGGTGTAATTCAATGCAGCCTCTGGGATTTATTTATTGTTGATCGTGGCTTGAGGAAGTCTTTGTACCTTACACATGTGTGGGGTTCTGGAGGTCAGACGACATATGCTGAAAGAGAGGTAGGGCAGAGGGAAGCCTGAGGAATAAGGAAGAGAATTCCAAAAAACAGGATCGATGGGGTGGAGAGAGGATGTAGCAGCTTCACAAAGAAACCGAAAGCTACCAGGGAAATGGACAGTTATATGATCTGCCCCCAAGGGGGACGTCCATAGAAGAACACTCTTTGCCCATGAAAATGTATTAGGTGGTAATAGTCCCTGATGGTGCTGTGTTCTCTACCTGAGTGCAACACGTCGTATTTTGAAGGAGGCAGGAGAGCGAAGGGGAATGTTGGGTTCCCTGCACCAGGACACCAGTGAAGAATGGGCAGGTGGAGGCTGAAATCCAGCCTGGTTCCACCTGCCTAGCTGACAACCCTGATGAGGGCTAGATGTTCCTGGAAGAAGTGTGCCTGAGCACTTGGGTGGTTTCTGCCCAGGGGTGCCCCTTTTTCTAATTTTCACAAAGGTCAAGTGTAGACCAGGGTCTGCCCTGTCTGTGAGCAAGGAATCCAGATATGTCAGGAATACCAGGTTGGAAGATCAAGTTTCTCTTCCTGATGATCTCTTGCTGTATCAGATTTTTTTTTTCATCCCCATTTGTTTTCTCTGCCTGATGTTGGGCAATGGTCAGACTCTTCTAGTCATAAGAGTTCGGAGGTACTAATGCTTCTTAAAATGTGTGTCATGGGAGGAAAATGTTCCATCATAGTTGGTCAAGCAGGATGTTTATGTGGGTTTGTCTCTTTCTAGTTTATTGATGATAATGTTTTATATGGAACCATCTATTGGTAAAATTAAAGCTAGTCATGGCTACTGATTTGGAGAACTCTTAAAACCAGGGGTCCCCAACCCTTAGGAACTGAACAGCACACCAGGAGGTGAGTGGAAAGCTTTGTCTGTATTTACAGCTGCTGCCCCTGACTCCCATTACTGCCCGAGCTCTGCTGCCTGTCAGATCAGCACCAGCATTAGATGCTCGTAGAAGTGTAAATCCTATTGTCGGGGAATGCACGCACATTCCCACCCCCTTCCCAACTGTGGAAAAATTGTCTTCCATGAACCAGTCCCTGGGGCCAAAAGGGATCCTGCTTAAAAGAATCCCCCTGCACTGAAGGAACTTTTTACCAAGTTGAAGATACGTTCTTACACTCTCTGTGCTCTGGAGGGCTCTTGCTTTCAGTTAGCAGCTGGATAAGGACACTGGGAAGAGACTGAATTTCTTTACACAACCTCAATTCCCTTTCAATGTCAGCTTCTTTCTGTGACTTCCTTGGTCCTAAACAGTTCTATATGTAGACCAAAGTGCACAGATGAATGTCTTCTCCAGAAAGCAGAGCATCAGTATGACATGGTGGCCCAGAGCTGAGAAGCCAGGGGTTCAGATGATGTAGTGGCCAGTGGGCTGCGAGATTTAGGACAAGTCCCTACATCCCATGATTATTGAAGGTGAGTAGACTCTTCTCGTCTGTCTGCCTCTTGGAGACTGGCAACGTTTCCTAGCCTATCAGAGGTCCTGATAATAAAGAACAATATTCACTGATTAGGGAATGGAACCTTATTTTCCCCCATAGCATAGGTGCCAATATATAGTAGACTCTCACTTAACCAGCACCCATGGGGATTGGTAGATGCTGGATAAATGTAAGTAGACTCGGTTGCTTGAGAGTGCTGGATGCTTGAGTCCCAGTTAATGAAGCGTCTACTGTACTAAGAATATTCCAGGCAGAGAGGAAAGTGTTAAGAGAATGTCTGAAACAGAAAAAGAAAAAGAAAGAGAAAGAGAGACGAGAGAGACAGAAAAGAAAGAAAAGAAAAAAAAAGGAACAAATAAACTTGGTAAAGTAAATTTGATTGAACAGAACATGAAATGACAGAGAGCCTGGGCAGAGGAAGCTCATCTGGTCAAACTTTGCAATGTTCTGCAAGACACTCTAGGAGTTTAGCACACCTCCCAAAACAGGCTGCTATCAGTAGAGGACATGACCTTGAACTAGAAAACAGGGATTAGGTTCTAGTCTCTCTTCTACTTCAACTATGTGGACCCAGGAAAACTGTTTTGCCTCTTTAGTTCTCAGTCTCCACACTTATAACACAGGATTTCTCTACACACCTTACATGGCTTGATCAATTAAGTGAGAGCTTGTGAAAGTGTTCTGTAATCTATCTGGGAGCCTATAAATATGAGAGGCTAACAATGAGAGGCTAACACACACACACACACACACACACACACACACACACACACACACACACACACACAC
>PVKE010018992.1:0-28892 GCA_004027555.1 Craseonycteris thonglongyai | reverse complement strand
ATTTTCATTTTTATCATGTATAAATGTTTTTATTTCTTCAATTAAGTTCACAAATCTTGTAAGAACTTTACCTTTACTGAGCCAACGTACTTCAGTATGCAGGATGAGATCGTGTTCTTTATCTTCAGTATCTTCTAACAGGGCCTTGAAAAGTCGGTGTTGCAATGGAGCTGCTCTAATAGAGTTGATTATCTTTGTGGCTATTTTCATAACATGTTCAAAGGGCAGTATTTTACAACACAAAGCTTCCTGATGGATAATACAGTGGTAGGACATAAAGTTTGAAAATGATTCATCTTTCCTGCAAAGGGCAATAAATACTTTGTTTTGACCAACCATTGCTGGTGCCCCATCGGTAGTTATCGCAGACAACTTATGCAAAGCCATGTTTATCGACCTGGTGTGTGTTCTGAAAGTTTTATAAATATCCTCACCTCTCATCTGTCCTTTTATTGGTAATATTTGCAACAGCTCCTCTTTTACTGTGAAGTTACTAAATACCATTCTCACCATAACTGCCAACTGTGCGGTGTCTGATATATCTGTTGACTAGTCAAAGTGCAGAGAGAAGCAGTCACATATTTCCAAGTCAGTCTTTAACTGAGTTTGCAAGTCTTTTGAAATTGCATGTATTCTTCTTGTGACTGTGTTATCTTACAACTGTAGGTCTTGTATCGCCGACATACGGTAATCTCACGCTTGTTAGACTATTCCTCAAACAAACTATGGGCAGCAGTCAGAAATGCTTCTTTTAACAATTCACCATCCTGGAAAGGTTTTTCCTTCTTTGAGAGCATGTGAGAAATTTTGAAAGAAGCAATGGTTGCCTTTTTAGATTTTTCCACATGTCTAGTGAAAACAGTCTGTTGAGTAGTTCAACTTAATTTTAGTTGATTTTTTTCTTTCTTACTTCAGATTTAAGTGGATAATTCGTATCAAAAGTGGTATGACTTGTCTGAAAGTGACGTTCAACATTATGTTTTTTCGGCACTGCAATACTACTGCCACACAACAGGCAAACGCATTTACCTTTTAAATTAATGAAACAATATGATTCCTCCCAGCCTGTGTTAAAATTTTAGGTTCGTTTTCTCTTATTTGGTCCACTCATTTTAGGACTAAAAAAATAAAAATAAAAATAGTTATAGAACTACAATATCATATCAAATTGCCACCATAATAATAGATTACCTACCTCGCTTTTAGTTCATTTAAAATCGAATATATCAAAACACTGTGATCCTAGCTAACCCTCACGACCCAATCAGTCCAGCAACCGCAATCAAAATGGCAACTTCGCGCCTCCCGGTTGGGTGGAGGAGAGTTTAAAGAGTGCAGCGGCTACACAAGACGCGACGTGTACAAAGGCGAAAGCTAGGGAAAAACTTATACATACAATATCGCAAACATACCAACGAACATAATAAACCTGTGTAGATACTCAAACAATATTTTTAAATTCTAACAAATGTATAAAAATAAATTATAGTTTTACTTAGTGTTTATGAAAAACTTCTGATGCAGTCAAACAATGGCAGGCACACACAAATCAGGCCGCGGGCGCCATGGGTTGGGAATCCCTGGTGTAAGGTATAGGGGAACTCTCTAGTATTTTTCCAACTTTAAGTCTAAAATTGTTTCAAAGTAAAAGTAAACCTTGTGCCATACATTCTCACATATTCCATTTTCACAGATGAAGAAACTGAGGTTCAGAAGAATGCATAGCACAAGCCAGTAAATGATATAATGATGATAAACTTTCACTGACTGAACATGTCACGAATGTCAGAAACCACCGGATGCTTTCACTTGTGATCTGCTTGGTCCTTACCACAACCCTCTGAGGTTCCTGCTTTAGAGATGTGAAACCATGGGTTAAAGAGTGATGTGCCCAGTCACACACAGGCTAGGGATAGAGTTCAGATTCAAAACCAGATCAGACTCTTGCTGCCATGATGCACCACCTGGCACCACCCTCTGTAAGCCTCACGGTGGTCCTTCACAACCCCACTGTCTTCTACATCATCGTCACCTGACCCAGCTGGACAGGAAGCTCTTGAAGATAGTGCTCACCATTTACATTTCTCCCCAGTTAATGCAACTCTGCGTTCCCTACTTCCTGTTTTCCCTCAATAATCTGAAAGATGGACTGTCTGTGCTTTTTCTCCCCTCCCCAAACCATTTGAGTCCACCCACCATTTGTGGTGACTTGGCATCTGTAAATTAATTAGTCTTCCGATTTTTAGACATGGGTAATGATATACCCAACCACCCACCCCCTCCTTCTCATTTCTTTGGGAAGCAATTGTTCTGTATCCCGGCTGTTGAAACCTATAAACTGCCAGAGTCTCCTTGAGCTACAGGTTAGAGTATGAGTCCTTCCATAGACCCTTGGGATTGAGGACAATGTGCCTAGCACTGTGTATTGGATCATGGGTACACATACACCATCTCTGTCTTTACGGGGCATACAGTAGCAGGAAAAGATGCAGTGGAAAGGAAATAAGTAGGAAAAATAGAATCAATTAGGCTTGGTAACAGTCCTACAAAGGAGATTAACTATGTTCTCATAATGCCAAGACCTAGAGGGGAGTCACAGGAGGGTCCTATGTCCCTTTTCCTCGACTCCCAGGAAGCATAAAGGTACTGAATACCCAGCAGATACAGGACAGATGTAACAGCTTTCTCCCACCATCCAACCCAAGCTGCTGTCAGATCTGCAGGGTTTTCTCTCCATCTGTGATGTGCACAGAACTTCCACCAGTAGCAGCACAAATCAGAATGTGTTCATACAAACTCTGCAAAAACTCTTGGAAAGCCTCACCACCCTCATCATCTCATTCTCACCCTCTCTCACATGCAAGTTCACCCAATCAGTGAAGGCCTTGGCTCCAACTTATAAGAAGTCATACAGGGTGACAAACAATACTGGCTTTGAGATAAGTAGCTTGGAAACCATCTCCCCACCCCTCATTAATTACACAAAGGCACATTCAAAGGGACTAGGGTATAAGTGCACTAGGACACAGATAATCACCCTGTAAATCATAATACAAATTATCTTGGATTTATGAAATACTTCACAGTTTGCAAAAGACTTGTACCTGTACTCCTTCCTTTGATTCTCACAGCAGTGCTGTGTGGTGGGTCCTGGAGGTCACAGATGTGTTTCATGATGGAAGTGGTCTAGAATCCCAGGTTTCCCAGCTAGCTATTCTCACTGCTCCTGCTCTACCCTGAGAGTAATAACTACCACTCTAGTTGCTTCCTCTGTGTCTGGCATTTCCCATTTATTATCTTATTCAGTGCTCAACTACCCTTTAAGGAAACTAAGATTTAGCCAACAAATACTAGGAGGATTTGGAGTTCCCAAATGCAGCTACCTTCTAACCAGCTGCATTCAATTTACTCCTGTTCATCCACTCCCTCCTGCTTGTTTGTATTGGGTGTCCCAGGCCAGGATAGGACTGGTCTTGTTTTCCTGGCACAATATCCATGATTAGGGGATGTGTTAGTTTAGTTTCCTGTTGCTACTATAACAAATTACCACAAATTCGTTGGCTCAAGACACAAAATTTTATTGTTTTACAGTTCTGGAGGCCAGAAGTTCAAGATCAAGGTGTCAGCAGGGCCATGCTCTCTGGAGGCTCTAGAGGAGCATCCTTCCTTGTCTCTTCCAGCTTATGGGGACTCTGGCAGCCTTTGGCTCAGAAGCTGCGTGGCTCCAATCTCTGCCTTTGTCCTCATACGGCCTCTTCTGTCTCAGGACCTCTAATCCCCGTCTTTAATCTCCAAGGACAGCTTTCATTGGATTTAGGGCACACCAGGCAATCCAGGAGGATGTCTCAAGATCCTTAGGTTAATGATGTCTACAAACACCCCTTTTCCAAACAAGGTCACATTCACAGGCACTAGGGGTTAGAATTTAGACATATGTTCCGGAGAACACTATACAACCCACTACAAGAAGGAGGCAGGTTTAGACCTACAGGCAGGTGGGGGTGCAGGTAGAAGGGGCGGCCAAGGCCAGCCAGCCCATCATCCAAGAATCAGGAAATAGGGCCAGCCTGCTGGTTCCCAGGGCAGAGAGTGCGCACAGTGCCAGGTCGGGCAGGGCAGAATCAGTGGTTCCTGAGATTGAGGGAGGTAGGGAAAGAACGCTAATCCTAAAGGGCCAGGGCAGTGTTGCCAGGATAGACTAAAAATTAAATTCCTGAGCTGCTCCGAGTACCATAGGAAGGCAGAAGTTGTGTTAATCGCCTCTGCTGCAGCCAGGCCACAGTGCCCTGTTGGGAGCTAACCTCATTTGACTCCACAGCCCAGAGCAGCGCTTCCTCCTGATTCCTTATCAGCTGAGCCTGTGGTTATAGTGCTGTCTGCAGGTGTGGCCCCACTAGTGCCCAGCCAGGAACAGTAACCATGCAGGAATGCCCTGGCTGCCAGGATAAGGACATGGCAGGGTGATGACTGGTCTCCTTCCACACTGGCTCAAGGTGGAAGTCAGAGACGCTGGGCCACATGCAATTTCTGGACTTCAGCTATACACTCAACAAACCCTCTACCTGGCTTCCAACAAGCAGGGATGGGGATAAGATATGGGCAGAGGAGGAACAATGCCCTAGAGACCTGCAAGTCCCCATAGGCCCCAGGGAAAAGCGGAAGGATCTCTTTGAGATTCTGTAAGAGGAGCAAGATTGTGTGAGGCTAAATCAGTGAGCTCTGCAATGGGACTGCCTGGCTTTAAACCCCAACTCCACAGCTTGCTGTATAGCCTTGGGCTAGTTACTTAACCTCTCTCAACCTAAGCTCTCTTCTCTATAAACTGAGAATCCAAATAGAAACTATTTCATGTAGCTGTTATGAGGATTAAATCAAACAAGCCAAAGAAAGCACTTAACACAGCACTCAGCTAAAGCCAGCCATTATAAGCCATCAACATCCAAGGTGAAATTTGAAGGTAGGTGTGAGGTTCATTTTATGTGTTAACTTGGCCAGACTATGGTGCCCAGCTGTTTGGTCAAATATCACTCTAGGTATTGATGTAAAGATATTTTTAGATGTGGGAATTCTGGGATAGCTCAGCCGGTTGAACACTTGCCTTACAACTGCAAGGTCTGGGGATTGAATCCGGACCCTGGCCCATGCAAACCCATATGCTGAACTGCAGCACAACTGGTAACCAACAAAATGGCAGCAAAAGTTCTCGCCTCCCATGTTGGAGGCCCCCAGTTTGGTTCCTACCCCACATGGCCAAACATCCACCTGTGTGGAATGAAACTATGTCACAACTAATGATGTATAACTATAGAGACTGCTCTGGGCCCTCCCCTTTTCTTTCTCTCTTTCTCTCTCTCTTTCTCTCTCCCTCTCTCTCTCTCCCCTCTTCTCTGAAACAATAAAATAAATTTTTTTTTTAATCTCTTTTTAAATGTGATCAACTTTCAAAACAGTTGACTTTGAGTAAAACAGATCACCCTCTATAACATGGTGGGCCTCATCCAATTAGTGAAAGAGAAGACTGAGGTTCCATAAGGAGGAAGGAATTCTGTCTCAGACTGCCTTCAGACTCAAGTGCAACATTGACTCTTGCTAGAATTTCCAGCCTGCTGGCTTCCTTTGCAGGTTTCAGACTTGCCAGCCCCATGATTGTATGTGCTAATTCCTTAGATAAATCTCTCAGTGGATAGGTGATGATGATGATAATGATGATATAGATGACAGATGATAGACAAATAGATAGATAGCTGGATCGATAATGATAGACAAATACTTAGATACCGGTAGGTCTATCTATCTATCTCTCTATCATCTACCATATACACATTCTATTGGTTCTGTTTCTCCGGAGAACTCTAACAAAGAGTGGCATTAGGACTGGGACCAGAACAAATGTCCTAGAGAGAGGCCCAAGGAGGTGGGTTATTCTGGGGAGGTTGAGCAGGCCAGCTGGGCTGCAGTGCAGAGGGAAATAAGGCAATGATGCAGGTCAGGAAAATTGGGGCCATGTGGAGAGGAGGCTCAGAAGCCTGTGGAAGACGTGAAGCAGGGTGTGGGTGCCTGGAGCAGCCCTTGCAGAAGCACACTGGCAGACTCCTCCAGTTATATCTGCTCCCAAAGGTGGAACCAGGCCAATTGCAGATATGTGCTTGAGATGAAGAAACCTACCTCTTATTTGGGACCAATGATGTCATGCACAAGTGGAGGCATATGGCTCAAAGTCACGAGGCAGAAACACTTGAAAACGTGGGGGAGGGCGTGTAGAAGGAGCTAGGTCTGCTAAGGTTCTTATGTGGAATCTGGGTGTGGCTGCCTACACAGAGAACTGGAATGTGCGGTGCAACAAAGTGGATTCCTGGGGTATTTTTGAGACTCAGGTGATTCTGAAGGCAGGAGCCATCAGGAAAAAAACAGCATTCTGTAGACAGGGGCTCTGAAGGAAGGCAGTAAGAACTGGTTCCACCTAGAAGCTCAGCTCATCCCCACCAGAAGCTCTATAGCTGACTTTGGTTAGTAAGCCTGAGCAGACTTCATTTGCCAGTTCATGTGAGAAAATGGTCAGGGCTTGCTTCCTGGTAAGGTAGAGTCATTGAATTCCAGGGGCTTCTCCTTTATTAACAGGCTTCCTGCTGGGAACAGAAGTTATGCTGGCCCTTCCTAATGGCTGATGGCTATAAAATTATATATTTGCACCCGTCCTTTCTTCCAACAATATAAATGCCAAAATAGAGCAAAGACCAAGCAGAAGTCATCAACCAGGATGTTTTATTCATAGAATGTCAGGGCCAGCATTTCATTTCTAACAACATAGAAGTATAGCTATACTGAAAAATCCTCCTGCTCCAAAAAACCTAAAAAAATATATATATATTTATTCTGGTAAAATATATATAACAAAATGTACCATTTTAACCATTTAAGTGTATAGTTCAGTGGCATTAAGTATATTCATATTATTGTACAACTATCACCACCATCTGTTTCCAAAATTTTTTCATATCACCAAACAGAAACTCTCTGCCCATTAAACAATAACTCTCATTTCCTCCTTGCCCCCAGTCTGTAGTAATTTCTAGTGTACTTTATGTCACAATTTATCCTCTGTGTCTGGCTTATTTCAGTTAGCATAATGTCTTCAAAGTACATTAATGTTGTAGCATGTGTCGGAATTTCATTTCTTTTTAAGGCTAACTAATATTCCATTGTATGGATAGACCACATTCAATCATGAATGGACATTTGGGTTGTTTCTTGGCTATTGTGACTAAGGCTGGCTATATGGCTATTGTTCATAACATCAATGATTCCACATAAGAACCTTAGCAGACCTAGCTCCTTCTACACGCCCTCCCCCACGTTTTCAAGTGTTTCTGCCTCGTGACTTTGAGCCATATGCCTCCACTTGTGCATGACATCATTGGTCCCAAATAAGAGGTAGGTTTCTTCATCTCAACACCAAACTCTGGTCTTAAGTCTCTGCTTCTTTTTTACTTCGTTTTGTGATTTTATTGCTAGAAATATTTTTTTCTGAGTGTAAAAACTATTGACATAAGGTTTCTCAAAGTCTCTTATCATCTTTGTAATTTCAGCTGCACTTATGGTGTCTACTTTTTGAATCTGCATGTTATTTATTTGTGTCTTCTTTTTTCTGTATCATTTTATCAGAGATTTACCAACTACTTTAATCTTTCAAATAGCTAACTGTATTAGTTAAAATTGAGTTCAGCTCAGAGTTGGAGAAAAAATCCAAATACTAGTGGCTTAACCAGATAAATTCTTTTGTTCACTGTATAATGTCCAGAAGGCTTGATCAAAGGTTGATCAGGTAATCCATCATGTCAGAGAAACAGGCTCCTTAGATCTTATTGCTTCTTCATTGTCCAAGAAAGGAAAAGGCACTGTCCAATATCCAATAGTCACTCTTTTGTCCAAGATAGTTTCTTGAGCTTCAGCCAAAATTCAAGGCAGGAAGAAGGAAGAGGGAAAGAGGAAAGGCATGTCTTCTCGCTTTCTATCTCCTGAGAACTGCATGCACCACTTCTGCTCATATCTCATTAACCAGAACACAGTCATATAGCCAATCAACTTCCAAAAGCGTAAAGGAAATGTTTTGTTTTTTCTTCTCCAAACCTTCATGCTATTGCTGTCCTACATTTTATATCGACATGTTATAAAACTCCACAATACAATGTTAACTTTGCTTTTAAGGGGATGCCGGTATGACTCAGTGGGTTAGGCGCTCACCTTGCATCCCTGGGGTCCAAAGATCGAATCCCATCTCGGCCCATGCCAACCTATATGCTGAACTGAGGTGTGTTTCACATGTAGGAGGCCCCCAATTTGGTTCTTGCCAGGGCGAGCTTCCCATGTGAGAGCCCCCTGGTTCGGCCCTCACCTCAAGGGGGCATGCCTCCCATGTGGGAGGCTACCTGCCTGGTTCCCACCCTGTGAGGCTCCCCCCACACCCCACCCACCTGTGTGGAATAAAACTATGTTGAGAACTGATGACATACAACTATGGAGACTGCTCTGGGTCCTTGCCTTTAACTCTTGTCTCTCTCTGTCAAAAACAATAAAATAAACTTTCAAAAAAAAAAAAAACAAGAAAGAAAAAACTTGGGAAGCCGAGATGGCTCAGGGGTTAAGTGCTCACTTTGCAGCCCCGGGGACAGAAGATCAAATCCCAGCCCCAACCCGTGCAGACCCATATGCTGAACTGGGGTGAGCTTCCCATGTGAGAGGCCCCCAGCCTAGTTCCTGCCCTTTGTAGCCCCCACCCACCTGTGTGGAACGAAACCATGTCGAAAACTGATAACATACAACAATGGAGACTGCTCTGGGCCCTCCCCCTTCTCTCTGTCTCTGTCAAAAACAATAAAATAAATCTTAAAAAAAAATTTGCTTTTAAACAGTCAATTATCTTTTAAATAAAATTTTTAATGAGAAAAACCCTTTGCTGTTTGCCCTATCCAGTGGTCTTCATTCTTAGTGTATATCTAAGTTTCCATCTGGTATCATTTTCCTTCTGCCTGAAGAACATTCTCTAATATTTCTTATAGTGAGTATATATGGGAAACAAATTCTCTCAGCTTTTGTGTATTTTAAAATGTTCTTGAAGAATATTTTCACTAGATAAAGAATTCTAGATTGATAGGGTTTTTTTCTTTTGGTGTTTAAAAGATATTCTAATGTCTTCTAGATTACGTTGTTTCTGACAAGAAAGCTATCATAATTCTAATGTTTGTTCTATATTTAACATATCTTTTTCTTTGGAATTTTAAACAAATTTTCTCATTATCACTGGTTTTCAGCAATTTAGTGATGATATATCTGGGTTTGGGCTTCTTTATGTTTATTCTGCTTCAATTCTTTGAGTGTCTTAGTTTTCATCAAATTTGAAAGAACTTCAGCTATTATCTCTTTTAATATATCTTTCCTGACCCGCCTCCTACTGGAACTTCAATCATACAATTAGACATACACATAGTTACACATACCACTTGACTCTGTTCTTCTGTAGAGTCTAATTAGCTATTAATCCCATCTGATAAAATTTTCATTTCATGTATTGAATTTTTCAGCTCTTCAAGGTCCATTGGTTCTTTTTGGGGGGTTTTTTTCTTACACTTCTCATTACTTAAGTGGTTTTCCAAAAGTCTTTGAACATATTAGAAGAGGTGTTATAAAGTCCTTGTCTTTAGTCTGTTTCTATTGATTGACTTCACTCCAGATTATGGATCACATTTTACTGTCTGTTCTCATTCTCAATATATTTTATTGGATGCTGGACATTGTGAACTCTACATTGTTGAGTGCTATGTTTTATTACCTTCCTTTCAAGAGTATTAGATTTTGTTCTAAAAGGAAATTCGGTTACTTGCAAATTAAATTAATTCTCTCAAGGTATGTTCTTAAGCTTCATTTGGACAGTTCTTTAAAGTTTTTACTCTAGAAATAGTTTAGCCTGACTACTAAGACTAACCCTTCTAGAGTCTCTATGAATGTCATATGTATTCAATGAGGATTCTCTCTCCTCTAGCTGGTTGGAACTCAAATATTTCTCAGGCCTATGTGAACTTTTGGAATTGTTCAGTTTACAGTTTTCCAGTTGTCCTTTGACCAGACTCATGGAGTTTATACACTCTATGTATAAGTGGCTTAGTACTGTATTCAGTAACAGTTTTCAGATTTCTGGAACCCTTTCTCTGAATAGGATCATCCTCTCTGGGACTCTGCTCTGCAAGTCCTAATTGATTTAGCCTCTCCAAATGCCTACACTTGTCTCCCCAGCTCAATGAGGTTGCCATGTTCTACATGAATTCTCTCCAAAGACCAGTTTAGGTTTTTCAGAAATGTAAGATTGGTTTGATATTAGAAAATTGATTAATGTGATTAACAACATTAACATACTAAAGTAGACACATGAGAACTTCAGTAGATAGATGCAGAAAAATCATTCAATTAAATTCAACAATTATCAATAATTTGTTTTAACTTTCATTAAATTAGAAATAGAAACTTCTTTAACTTAATAAAAAGTATCTACAAAGAAAAAAACAAAGCAAACATAATATATAATAATAAAACGTTAAAAGCAGTCCCTTGAAAATTAGGAAAGACAGAGTTAACAGCTTTCACTGCTTTTATTCAACATAATTCAGGATATTCCAGTCAGTGTAATAATACAATGAGAAAAATGGGGGAAGCCGGGATGGCTCAGTGGGTTAGGCACTCACTTTGCAGCGCCGGGGACCAAGGATCGAATCCCGGCCCCGGCCCGTGCGGAACCATATGCTGAACTGGGAGCTCCCCTAGTTCAGTTCTCTCTCTGTCTCTGTATCTCTCTCTCTCTCTCTCCTCTGTCAAAATAAATAAATAAATAAAAATATACTTAAGAAAAATGAAAGATCTGATTGGAAAGGAGAAAATAAGTTTATTAGTTATTCATTCATAAATCTATATTCAGCACCTACTATGTGCCAGGCACTGTTCTAGACACTGGTGACGAATTAGTAGAAAAAAGACAAAATTCCTACCCTACTGGAACTTACATTAAGTCACAGGTGGGGAAAGGGCGTGTTTCAGACAATAAACAATATAAATAACAAGGAAAACTGTGTAGTCTTCTAAAAGGTGGTAAGTGCTGTGGAGAAAAATAAAGCCAGATGTGGAGTAGCAGGACCATGAGTTGAACAAGTTCAGGGAACACCACTCACTTCCTAATCAATGGAAATGGCAACCTAGAAACTGTACAGAAGGAGTGCTGGTCAAGGAATAAGAATTGCTGAAATTTTAAATAGAGTGATCAGGGAGGCCTCATTGAAAAGGAAACATCTGGGCAAAGTTTTTTTTTTAAGATTTATTTTATTGTTTTTGACAGAGACAGAGAGGAACAAAGAGAAGGGGAAGGGCCCAGAGCAGTCTCCATAGTTGTACATCATCAGTTTTCAACATAGTTTCATTCCACACAGGTGGGTGGGGGTGGGGGGGTCCAAACAGGGTGGGAACTGGGCAGGGGGCCTCCTGCATGGGAGGCACATCCCTGTGAGCTGGAGGGAAGAACCAGAGGCCTCCCACATGGGAAGCTCACCCCAGCAAGAAATGAACTGGGCCACACCGGCAGGAGCAGGATTTGATCCTCAGACCCTGGGACTGCAAGCTAAGTGCTTAACCTGCTGAGCCATCCTGGCATACCCTGGGCAAAAGGTTTTAAGGATGTGAGATATCCAGCGAACAATGTCCTAGGAAGAGTAAAGAATCAGGCAGTAGGAATGGCGTGGACATGGGAGCCTACCTGGTGTGTTCCAGGAACATAAAAGAAGCCAGTGTGGCTGAAGTGTAGGAAGGCAGGAGAGAGTGGCAGATGAACCCAGAGAGGCCAGAGAGAATAAGCCTCTGTGAGGACTTGAGGATTTACTCTGAGCAGTATGAGCATCTAGAAAATTTTGAGAAGAATTGAGAAGAGTTTCATGATTTGTCTTAAATTTTTAAAAAGAATCTCTTGACTTACTATGTTGAACACAGCTTATAAGAAAGCAATGATAGAAGTAGGACACCCCCTGGGAGGATATTATAATACTCCAGGTGTGAAATGATGTAGTGTGGCCTAGCATAGTACCAGTGGAGGTAGTTCAAGGTGAGGGGATTATACATATATACTCAAAAGTAGAGCCAACAGGATTTGCTCATGGGTCTGATAAGGAAGATAAAAGAGGAATCAAGATGAATCCAAGGTTATTAGCCTGAGCAACTGGAAGGAGGGAAGATGGAGAAGACATTACTAAAAAAGGGGACTCTATCCTTGTTGCTTCCACTGCACCCATGAAAGTGAATAGCTAGGAATGCTTAAAAAGTCTCTCTTAAAAAAGAAATAAAAAAAAATAAAAATCTTAAAAAAAAAAGGGGGGAAGCCAGGATGGCTCAGTGGGTTAAGCCCTCACTTTGCAGCACCGGGGACCAAGGATCAAATCCCGGGCCCGGCCCGTGTGGACCCATATGCTGAACTGGGGCCCCCAGTTCGGGTCTCACTCTCTGTCTCTGTCTCTCTCTCTCTGTCAAAAACAAACAAACAAAAAACAAATCTTAAAAAAAAAAAGTCTCTCTTGATTCTATCCAGCAGTGATCTGCCAGCCAGACCATATCACATGCCTGTGTAATCAACTCCTAGGACAACCCCTTGGCTTGTGCTGATCAAAAGCTGAGTGAGACCCAGCGAGCATCCTGCTTGCTTCATGTCAGCAGCAAATGTTGTTCACATTTCACACCACTAGTGAAAGTGGGAAAGAAATGATTAACACATGAGGTCTCCTTGATGAAAGCAGATTTAAACGCAGCCTTTCATCCCCTAATTTGCAACACAACTTTGACAATGGTTAATTTTAAAAGATCATTTTGAGTCATAGAATCACCACAGAATACTCAAATTGTTTATCTGATTGTGGTGGCCAAAGTCCAGTGATCAATTCATTGAGTCTGCTTGACCCCGAGAGTTATGCAATGATTATTTTATTGAGTACCTACTATGGGCCTCAATATTGAGGATCAAGTTAAGACCTAATCATGATACCAATCTGCTCACTGTGTGATTATCAACATTTTTTTTACTTAGCACAACATTAAAATGTCATACTTTTATTTGAAAATGGGTATATTTGGGATGCTGGGATAGTTCAGCAGGTTGAGCACCTGCCTCACAACCTCAAGGTCCAGGGTTCAATTCCTGGCCCTGGCCCATGCAAACACATATGCTGAACTGCGACACAACTAGTAACCAGCAGGATGTCTCAGCAGCAAAGTTTCTCCCTTCCTCTGCGGGAGGCCCCCAGTTCGGTTCCCACCCCACATGGCCCCCACATCCACCTATGTGTCATGACACCATGTCACAACTAATGATATATAACTATGGAGGCTGCTCTGGACTCTCTCTCTCTCTCTCTCTCTCTCTCTCTCTCTCTCTCTCTCTCTCTCTCTCTCTCTCTCTCTCTCTCTTTCTCTCTCTCTTATCTTCTCTCAAACAATAAAATAAGTCCTAAAAATTCGTTAATATAAAGCAGACACTGTTGATTGGTTTTCCCAAGCCCTGGGATAAGCTTCTCCTCCTAAATAAGGTAAGGACTTACTAAGAGAAAACCCTTCATCCTTTCACTCTTTTTCCTTCTTCTTCAGTGGAATATATTGTGAAGCCAGGAGGTACAGCAGTCATCTTGCAACCATGAGACAGGAGGCTTGAGAATGAAGGTTTATGCTATGGAAAGATTCTGGATTCCTGAAGACCGAGAGCCAGAGTGTCTGCTCATGAACTTTCTGCTACATAAGAAAAAAACAATTCTTTATTAGCATCAGCCTCTAAAGCAGGGTTTTCTATTACTTGCATCCATATGCATTCCAAACTAATACAATGTCTTAAGTTACATTAACTCTGGTCCCTAGAGAATATAGCTATGAGACATGGCCCTGGTATATGGCTTTTACTTCGTTGGACAAGATTGCTGAAGTCAAATTAAAGTTTGAGGATTGGATAAAAAATGTTAATCATGGGAACTAGAGTAATTTGAGACTCCTTATATATTTCATAGGTAATAAAAATTATAGTGTTATTGTTAAAACCAAGATGATTATCAGGCAAATTGTCTCTAACTGGAAACGTCCTTTGGCAAATACTTCCCTTAAATGTAAGTGAATATAACAAAAGAAGTGCAAGACCTGTACCATAAAAGTTAACAAAATATCATAAATCAGAAAGTAGATTAGTGGTTACCAGGCCAGAGACTGGGGTAGGGTAGGGAGTCAGTGCTAAGAGATGGGGGTTTCTTTGGGGGAGTAAGTTTCTAATTTTTTTATTTCTATTTTTTAAGATTTATTTTACTGTTTTTGAGAGAAAGTAAGAAAAAGAAAGACAGAGAAAGGGGGGAGGGCCCAGAGTAGTCTCCATAGTTGTACATCATCAGTTTTCTTTGTTTCTTTCTTTTTTTTTTTGACATAGTTTTATTCCACACAGGTAGATGCAGGGAACCAAACTAAAGGCCTCCCCCGTGGGAAGAAAGAACCTTGGCCGCTATCCTGGTGGTGACCAGTTGCACCCTGCAGTATAGCATGTGGGTTTACACAGGCCAGGATTTGATCCCTGGACCTCACAGCCGCAAGGCAAGTGCTCAACCTGTTGAGCTATCCTGGCATCCCTGGGGGTAAGTTTCTTTTGCGATGAAAATGTTCTGGACTTAGATAGTGGTGATGACTATACAACTTTGAGAATATTCCAAATACCACTGAAGTTATGAGATGTGGATTCAATAACAACAGTGAATGAAGAGAATAAAACCAGCAAACAAAAAAGTAAAGTAAATGAAACTGACTAGTTAATCAGAGTCCTTTTCAGACTTCCATGAGTCTAATAAATTGACCCCTTAGCCTGAAGACACAGCATGAAACTTTCCACCAATGATAACTTGAACATCTTGCATGTAGTGCCTCCTCTTTGACACCATTCCAGGCATTTTCCCTCAGCAGTTATCTAGACTTGGCTCATAAAGCAATGTGAAAAAATGCCATGTGTAGTCACATAACTTGCAACACACATACCAGGCTCCAGAAAATAGCTTAGATCCTTTCATCGATTTTCAATGCCAGTCCTCTCTGATTTAATATCTGTGATTTCCAGGGTGACAGAGGCACAACCCTGATAATAATATTGTGGTCTCTTGCCTAGACTCACAATTGAAGGAAATGCTAAATATCTATTAGGAATGAATAAAAATAAAGATGTAGTTTTTTCCCATCCCAAACAAAAAAAGCCCAAAAGATATAAAACATTAATACTTTGTTCAGTTTCATACATACAGTGGGTGCTCAATGAATGTTAGTGATTATAATTATTAGTGGACTGTGGGTGAATATGTATAGAATTCACAGGCTCTTCATTTCTCTTGTGTTGACTTCCTTTCTCTCCTCTCAAGATCCCAATATTTGGTTACCCCTTTTTGGCCCTCCACAATTCTGACAGATGACTGCATAAGATCTGATAAACTAACTCAAGCTGAGTTACCCATGGCTAATAGAGCCTCATCATGCTCCCGCCCTTCCCTTCCCTCCAATGTCTGCTCTTGGACAAATCATTTCTTTGGGCTGTATCACAACTAAGTCATTCATTCTTGCCACCCTGTAAGTGTATGAAAGTATCATCTTTTATTGATGAAAATGAACCTTTTTGCCTCCCTATTTTTCCAGGAAGTAGGAAGTATGGGTCTAAGCCAAGACAGTGAGGTCTCCATGACAACAAAGCAAACTGGTTCACCCAAGGGACTGAATTTCTGACCTGAACCCCTATTCAGTAACCAACAAAAGAGCCAGCCTTAGGCTCCCACAACCTCAACAGCTCCCCTCGAGACACCCTCAGGCTCCACCCACATCCTCCACCCTAGGTCCCACACTCCCAGCCATACTCTGACAAAGGGGTTGGGCTGGGGAGACTGAAGGCTCTAGGCACACCCAGGATGTTCTCACCACTCCCCGGAGCCAAAACACCCCCACTGAAAACAGAGAAGAAAAGCTTATAAATTAATCAAGGCTTGTTTCCAGATGTCTCTTCAGAGTCCTCCCACCCTGACCTATTTTTGTGTATGTGTTATAGATATAGATGATACAGATCTACAGATGATACAGATATAAATGTAGATATACAGGGTGGCCCAAAAGTAGGTATACAGCTGAATCAATGAAATTCATCACAACGGACTAGAATTTGCATCATACTATGTGTCACAGTGTTACTGGAAGGTTTGAAGAATGTTACAACATTAATAGAAGACGTCTTGAGCACTTACAAGATTAAACAGTGTTAAACAAATGTAAATCTAATAAACAATGTAATAAAATGCAAATAACTATATTGTATACCTACTTTTGGGCCACCCTGCAGAGGGTACAGATATATCTCAGTTAAATACTCTATACACATTTTCACATTTAATCCTATTAACTTGGGAAGAAGTATTTTATTGATGAGAAAACTGAAAATTCCAGAGATTTTTAAAAAAGATTTATTTTTATTGTTTTTGACAGAGAGATACAGAGATAGAGAGAAGGGGGAGGGCCCAGAACAGTCTCCATAGTTGCACATCATCGGTTTTTTTCCACATTGTTTCATTCCACAGGTGGGCGCAGGGCTGCACAGGGCAGAAACTGGGCCGGGGTCTCACCCCGGTGAGAACCAAACTGGGGGCACTCCCCAGTTCAGTATGTGGGTCCACATGGGCTGAGGCTGGGACTTGATCCTCAGTCCCTGGGGCTGCAAAGTGAGAGCTTAACCCACTGAGCCATCCCAGCTTCCCCAGAGATTTTTTTAAACTTACGTCAAGATCACCAGTTGAACAGAGACTTGGGTGAGGCAGACACAAGATTTAAGGACTCGGAAGTTACTGTGATACACTCCTTCCATCTCATTTTCATTGTATACTGAGAACCCTGCCTGAGTTCCACCAGACTTCCTGCCATTTCTCAGACTTGCCTGACATCACAACTCTGTCTTCATCCAGGGCTGGCCCCACCAGCACAGTGCCCTTTCCATCCTTCTGAACAGGCTCCAGCAAAACCACTACCACTCCCACACCCGAAGCCTGCCTCCAACACAAGGGAAAATTAATCAGTCTTCTTCCTCATTCTCCTCTGCCAGAGTGTAAGCTTTGCTCATTGAATCAGGAGTTCACTGGCCAGGTCTTAATCTTTACCCTCAGAATCTAGGTCTGGAAGAGTAAGCCTGGGACTGAATCTTTAAATCCTCATGCTGAGCTGGGTGGGGGCTCGGATGGAGCTGGACACCAGAAGTGTTGTTGAATGAGCAAGCAAATCCAGCAATATTTTTACGTTGCACAAATGTTAATTCACAGTATTGTCTTTGAAATATAATTGATTATACCACAATTTTTTCAATTTAGGACACACACACAAATTTAAAATGTGCTAAAATATATAACATAAATTTTCCATTTTTCAGTGTACAGTTCAGTGGCATTAAGTTCCTTCACATTGTAGTACAGACATCACCACCATCCATCTTTAGACTTTTTCATCCTCTGCAACTGAAACTCTGTTCCCATTATACAACTCCCTAGTTCCCCTTTCCCCAGCCCCTGGAACCCATCCTTCTATTTTCTGTCTCTGTGAGTTTGATGACTCTAGATACCTCATCTAAGTGGAATCATATAATTTTTGTCTTTTTGTGACAGGCTTATTTCACTTAGCATATGTCCTCAAGGTCCAATCACACTGTAGCATGTGTCAGAATTATATAATTTTAAAAGACATTCACCAGGTCACCAAAAATGTTGATGAGGGAAGCCAGGATGGCTCAGTGAATTAAGTGCTCACTTAGCAGCCCCAGGGACCAAGGCAGCTTTTCTAATTGAGGGAGGAGTCATAAGAAGAAAGAAAAGTTGGCTCTAAGCTGATATTGAGAGAAGGATTCCCTCCATGAAATGCCTGAGTAGGTGTGTCCTGCAGCCACATCCCCCTCTCTCTCCTCCAGCCCTGATGTCACACCTTCTGGCACTTTCTCATGGATAGAGGCTGCAAAGAAGCAGGAAGCCTAGCACAACTGGTTTGGGGGAGCTCGCTTTGGTCAAACAAATAATTGGCGGGGATGTTGGTGAGGAAGGCATTTCCATATGGTGGAATGGATCATGGCTGGTCTTGTTCACCAGCTACAGTCTAATTTGAGGATCAATGCCAAGTCCTCAGCCAAAAACACCTCTCCACATAGATGTCACTGGTCCTAAAATTTCACCTTCAAAAATGTCTTCCTTTGTATTCCTCTACGTAGGAGAAGTCTTCTTGGGAGGAGAACATCCATCAATTCCCAGTAAAGTATTAGCATAGAATCAAATAAATCTTGAAGGTCACATTATCCTGCCCATTGCAGGAATCTCTGACAGCATCTGCTTGTATATTCCACGATATGGACATCACGACCAGGCAAGGAAGCCTATTCCATGGTTGTACAGCTCCTATAAAGTTTTTTACATTAAGCCGAAATGTTTTTCCTATAGCTTTTCCTCCCCACATGACATCAGGAACAAATGTGCTCCTTCCAGACAGTCTTGCAATCCCCCAAGCATCTCTGGAGAAACCCAGTTCTCTCAGGCCTTTCAGACACCGCCCTCCCCCCGCCATCCAGAATGCATCCAATGGGCTCACTCTAAAATATCAATAAAACCTCTGCCTGTGTAAACAAGTAACAAAACTGCAAATACAAAATGTAGTTCTAGTTATTTGTGTACACATGCACACACTTACAGAACCTCACAACTGAGGGGAAAACAAAAGCCTCCAAACTGAGGTAACAATAGATCCAAGGAGCATCTTATGTGTGTGTGTGCGTGCGTGTGCATGTGTGTTGGGCACTCTTAGATTCAGAAAGCAGCAGGTCCCTCCTTAGTTCATGAAAGTGGGAGGGCAATACGGTTAGGATACTTGTGGAAATAAGAAACAAAGAAACTTTAGTCACGGCGCCAGCCCTCAAAGACTCTTGAAAAAGTCAAGCACCTGAGCCTTGTGGGAACAGCAGGAATCGCAGGCCCTGGAACTGGAAAGCCACGGGCTCAGGCAGTGTGGGAAAGCAGGCCATCTGACTGACCCTCAGCAGTAGGCATTCACGGGCCTCTACTCCACTGCTCTACCACTGAAGGCAGTCAGCTCCCCTCTTGCACTCCGTCTTTCTCATTTCTTCTTTCTCCCACTCTATCAAGTGTGGGGTTGATTCCGCTACATTTCCCAGCTCACAGAAGCACAGCTCTCCAAGCCAGGCTGTGCAGGGGTAGCTCGCCTCTGCTGCTCAGGGAACAGCCTGAGGAGACTCATCGGGAGCTGGCAACACTGCCATTTCTCTCAGGATGGGATGGGAAGCAGGACCAGCCAGTGTCTAACCAACACAGTACACTCGGTGTCCAGAAGGAGGACTAAGAAGATGTTCACTTCAGTGCATGGAGGGAATACCGTAAGCAAACACAGACTTCTTGGCTATCATGTCCCAAGACAGACAATTGGCTTGATTCTGATATCCAGACAGAGGGGAGGGATTCAGTGAGAATCACCAGTATGACCAGCTGCTTCTTGTGGGTGATTAGTTAAGGTGCCTAATAGGGACCCAACCCCAAATCTCAGCCCTTCATGTGTCCATCTACCACTTCACCTTCACCTCTCTGGGGCTTCCAGTTTCCTCTATTAAAATAAAAATGCGGGGAAGCCGGGATGGCTCAGTAGGTTAAGCGCTCACTTTGCAGCTCCAGGAACCAAGAATTGAATCCCGGCCCCGGCCCGTGTGGACCCATATGCTGAACTGGGGAGTGCCCCCAGTTCAGTTCTCACCGGGGCGAGACCCCGGCCCAGTTCCTGCCCTGTGCAGCCCCGTGCCCACCTGTGGAATGAAACTGGAAAAACCGATGATGTGTAACTACGGAGACTGTTCTGGGTTCTCCCCCTTCTCTCTGTCTCTGTCTCTGACTCTTTATCTCTCTTTCTCTCTGTCAAAAACAATAACAATAAATCTTTTAAAATAATAAAAATGCTACTTGGGAATAAATTTAATGAAAGAGTGCAAGAATTCTGCACTGAAGTCAACCAAAATTATTGAGAGAAATTAAAGAACACCTAAATAAATTAAGAAATATACCATTAAATTTGACAATAAAAAAAAGAAAAATATATATACTATGTTCATGAATTCAAAAACTCAATATTGTAAAGATATTAATTCTCTCCAAATTGATCTATAGATTCAGTGCAATCCCAATCAAAATTCCAAAAGGTTTTTTTGTTTGTTTTAATGTTTGTTTATTTATTTTTATTGTTTTTGACAGAGAGAGAGAGAGAGAGAGATACAGAGACAGAGAGAGAACTGAACTGGGGGAATTCCCCAGTTCAACATACGGGTCCGCATGGCCGGGGCCGGGATTCGATCCTCGGTCCCCGGGGCTTCAAAGCAAGCGCTTAACCCACTGAGTCATCCCGGCTTCCCCTGTTTGTTTGTTTTAGAAATCAACATGCAGGCTCCAAAATTTAAGTGAAAATGAAAAAGAGGGGAAGCTGGGATGACTCAGCAGGTTAAGAGCTTGCTTTGCAGCCCCAGAGCCCAAGGATTGAATCCCGGGCCCAGCCCATGTGTACCCACATGCTGAACTGGGGTGTGCCCCCAGTTCAGTTCTTGCCGGGGCCTATGTGGGAGGCTCCTGGCCCAGTTCCTGCCCTGCACAGCCCTGCACCCACCTGTGGAGTGAAACTGTATGGAAAACTAATGCTGTCAACTATGGAGACTGCTCTGGGCCCTCCCCCTTTTCTCTGTCTCTCTCTGTCTGTCTTACTCTCTCTGTCAAAAAACAATAAAAATAAATCTTTAATAAAGAAAATAAAAAAGAGCTAGGAGTGCCAGGACAGAGATTGAGCACTTGCCTCACAATTGTGAGGTCCAGGGTTCGATTCCTGGCCCTGGCACATTCAGACCCATATGCTGAGCTGTGGCGCAGCTGGTGACCTCCAAGATGGCAGGGCTGCGAAGGTTCCTGCTTCCCATGCAGGTGGCCCCCAGTTTGGTTCCCACCCCACACAGCCCCACATCTACCTCTATGGGACTGAAACTATGTCACAATTAATGATGTACAACTATGAAGACTGCTCTGGGCCCTTCCTCTTCTTTCTCTCGACTTCTCTCAAACAATAAAATAAATCTTTGAAAAAATAAAAGAAAAAAAGGCCTAGAATAGTCAAAATAATCTTAATAAAAAATGAAGCTGAAATACTTACCCTAGCTATTGTTAAGGTTTACTATAAACAACAGTCATCGAGACAATTTAGTATAAGCATTAGCATACACAAATAGATCAATGGAACAGAGAACAGAGTCCATGAATAATACCTACATATGTGGTCATTGATCTTCAACAAAAAATACCAAGATAACTCAATGGGGAAAGAAAATTATTTTCAACAAATGGGCTTGAATAATTGTCTAGCCAAAAGAAAAAAGAAATTAAACTGCAATTCCTTACATCATAACAAAAAATTAAATTGAAATGAATCCTAGACCTAAACAAAAAACTAAAACCATATAGCAGCATCTAAAAGAAAACATAGGAGAGTATCTTCATGACCTTGACATGGCGACTATTTCTTAGGCAAAACACAAAAAGCACTAACCATTAAAAAAAATTATTAAACTAAAATTCATCAAAATTTAAAATTTCCAACACACCAACCTGAATGGCTACAGCTAAACAGACTGAAAACAACAAATGTTGGTGAGGATGTGGGGCAACCAGGATTCCCATACATTGTTGATGAGAATGTAAAGTGATAAAACCACTAGAAAAAGGTCTATCAGTTTCTTATAAAACTGTATGACTCAGCAATTCCATTTCTAGGTATTTACCAAAGAGAAAGGTAAACATATATCCATGAAAGCCTTGTACAAGGATATCCATAACAGTTTTATTCATAATAGCCAAAACCACCTATTAGAAAATAAATAAAGGGGTGAAACCAGAATGGCTCAACAGGTTAAGTGCTCACTTTGCAGCCCCAGGGACTGAGGATCGAATCCTGGCCCCAGACCATGTAAACCCATATGCTGAACTGGGGTGCACTTCCCAGGTGGGAGGGCCCCAGTTCTGTTCTCGAACCCCAGTCTGGCCCCTGGCTCCAGGGGTTGTGTCTCCCATGTGGGAGGCCCCCCACCCAGTTCCCGCCCTGTGCAGCCCACACCCACCTGTGTGGAACAAAACCATGTCCAAAAAACTAATGACGTACAAACTATGGGGACTGCTCTGGGTCCTCCCCTTCTCTTTGTCTCCTCTGTCTCTGTCAAAAACAATAAAATAAATCTTAAAAAAATAGATAAAGACACTAGTAAAGTCATACTACTCAGGAAAAAATAGGCACACACTACTGTCTCAACCCTATGGGCAAACCTCAAAAACATTATACTGAGTGAAAGAAGACTTACTACATAAATGAGTAACAAATATATGATTTCAATTATATGAAATTCTAGAACAGGTACAAATAATGTAAGTTGTAAAGAAACAGAATTCTGATTGCCTCTAAGGTGAGTGGGGTGGGAATTGCCTGGGAAATGGTGTGAAGGTACTTTCTGGGGGTGATGAGAATGCTCTGTATCTTTTTTCAAATAACAGCTTTATAAAGATATATTTTATATGCCAGAAATTTCACCTTTTTTATTATTATTATTGTTAAAATTTCACCTTTTAAAATGGACAATGTGATGATTTTTAGTACGTTCAGAGTTATGCAACTATCACCACTATCTAATTCCAGAAGAAACCTGATACCCATTAGCACTCGGCCCCCACCCAATCCATGACAATCGATAATCTACTTTCTGTCTCTATATAGTTTTGCCTCTTCTGGACATTTCATATAAATGGAACCATACAACATGCGGCCTTTTGTGCCTGGCTTCTTTCACTCAGCATGTTTTCAACCTTTATCCACATTGCAGCATGTGTCAGTACTTCATTCCTTTTTTATGGCTGAATAATATTCTCTTATATGGATAGACCACATATTGTTTATCCATTCATTTATCATTTCAGTTGATGGACATTTAGGAGAAACTTGACTGGAAAGGGCACAAGGGAACTTTCTGAGGTGATTGACATAGTAGTTACATAAGTGTATCTATTTGTCAAAATTTATTGAACTATACATTCAAAATATCTGCATTTTATTGAAAAACTATAATCCAAAACCAAAAAGATCCAGAAAGAATAAAAAAAGACAGAGAGAACACAGGAAGGGAGGGAGGGAGATATCAAGAGAGAGGGAGGGCAGGAGGGAGGAAATACATTCTGGCAGCTGACCCCTTGCTTTAGCCATCACCATCATGGATTATTTGAGGCATGGGAAATCACCAAGTCAACACCACTGGCTTCCCCACGGGTTATTACAAACTACTCTCAGTGTGGATCAAACTGTGCTCAGGATCAACCCCCATGACCCTGCAATTATCTGAGCATGCTCCCTGATCCATTCTCATTGCTTTCGTAGGGCACATTCTGTCCCACAGAGAAAAACCTGCCTTTTCTGTTGTGGGCTTTGCAAAGAAGGCACTCAGCCGGGCTGGGGACATCAGCTTCAAGCTGGCCTGTCCTAGCATGGGCCCTTCCGTCTGAGCACACTTTCTTTCAGGATCATGAGTCTGCTGCCCACCAAACTTTGTGATGCCAAATTGTCTTCACAGAGAGATTTTCCTGCTACAGGAGGGAGGTGATATAGCTGATTAGCCTGGCAGTTCTATCTTGTGATGAAAATTAATAAACTGGTATCAGGTTTGACACTTTTTAAGGTTTGGGGTTTTTTGGAGGGTGGGGTGTTTTTTGTTTTTTGCTTTTTGTGTTGTTGTTTTTTTTTGGGGGGGGGGTTGTTTTTAACACCTGAAGGGAAGCCATGTCAGAAGGGAGGTGAGAAGAACCTTCTGCACTGGGAAGAAGGCCTAAGGACTCTGCCACTAATTCCATCTGGACTCCCTGAGCAATGAATACTTTGTCTCCTTGTCAAAAGACATTTAGTATTCTGCAGGTTAAAAAACAGTTAAACAGTGGCATTTCCATTTGGCTCAACCCTGTTGACCATCTAGTGGCTGTAAGATTCTGTGTGCAGGGCTGGATATCTCTGTTCTAATTGTGCTTGAGGGTAAGGGGTGGGTAGCAGGACACCTGCAAGAAAAAGTAATATGAAGTGACAGATACTAAGTGTTGCACAGTGCAGGCTACAGATCATGAATGCAGTGAAAGTTCAACTAGCAGGGAGGACTTCACACCTTTCTTTTCTTCTTTTAAGATTTATTTTATTGTTTTTGACAGACAGAGACAGAGAGAAGGGGGAGGGCCCAGAGCAGTCTTCACAGTTGTACATCATCAGTTTCTGACATGGTTTCACTCCACACAGGTGGGCGGGAGCCAAGCAGGGCAGGAACTGGGCTGGGGGCCTCCCGCATGGGAAGCCCACCCCAGTTCAGCACGTGTCCGCACAGGCCGGGGCCAGGATTCGATCCTCAGTCCCCAGGGCTGCAAAGTGAGCACTCAACCCGCTGAGCCATCCTGGCTTCCCCCATTCACACCTTTCTATCCACACATGCTATGTGCCAATGAGATGGTACAATGGATGCAATGATTAATCAGGAGCAGCCACACTATTCAAATGCTCCCTCTCAACTGAGCATAGACTAATGTGCAAACGAAGAATCAAAATACACTGTGGGAGTCATTACAATGGAGGGGGTATCTGAGTTTTGTCAATCTAGGACTTCTGCCTGAGAAGGGGCAGGGAGGTGCAAAGATGGAAACATGCCCAGACCTCAGGGTGCATAGCTTCTTGTACACCCTGAGTCAAGAGGCAACAAGATTTTCCCATTCCTTAACTTCATGAGTAAAATAAGGAGGAAGAGATTTCCAACCTGGGAATAGCCTAGCTTCTTGAGCTAGGTTCTGGGCCATTCCTAGATGGTTGATATCACAAACAACATTGAATGAACCAACTGTATCATCATATCTGCATCACTGATACAGCCTGAGATGGGTAGTAACTGGATGAGATTTGGTCACAAGGATGAGAAAATCTGGAGATAGAAGATACAGAAGAGAGGAAGGAGAGCAGGAAGAAGGGGAAAAGAGAGAGGGGAAAGGGATATAGAGTTGGAGAGGAGGAATGGGCATCTCCCTTTTCACAAGGAGTGCAAAACACACTTTCCAAGACAGAGATTTCTAGGACTCCTGACCTCTGAGAACAAGATCTGGGCCATGGCAGAGGAGCAGGCTGTGAGGCCTAGGAGATGGAATAGCCCCTCCTGGCTCAGGTACCTAAACTGTTTAAGCCACAGACCTTGTCCATGATGCAAATCAGAGGAGAGCATGAGGAACTATCATAAATAGATTTTGCAAAAAAATAATAATAATAGTAATAAATAAAAAAAATAGATTTTGCAAATCATTTCTTTTGTCAGTGCTTAAATGCTAAGCCTCTAAAGTCTGAAAAGCAACATTTTTCTCCCTAAGCAATCAGAAATAAATAAAAGAAGAACACTCTGTACTTGGTAAATCTGTGTTGGTGTAGGCCCACATGGCAGAATATGGTGAAGGGGGTGGGCAAAGTTATGAAGATCCTTAGCAGAGCTACAATTCCAGATGGTACAGGCATGGAGACTGAGGAGGCTGCAGTGGAGAAGGCAGAAAGCAAACCGGCTCCAAAGAAAGCAGCAAAAGCAACATGTCAGGAAGGGTGGGCATATGAAACTGAGGTGGACAGAGGCCCTTTGAAGAGGGCTGCCTGCATTAGTGTCTCATTTCCTGGCTCGTCCTTTGCAATAGAGGCTCCAGAACCAGAGGCTGTTGACTGGGCTAGATCAGCTGTATGGAGCTTGAGTGGAACATGCACAGGCAGAAGAGCTGAGAGCTTTGGCTCTACTGCAAAGGGCCACACAGCCCTGAGTCATTCATTTCTTCTCTGGATTTATTTCCTCATTTTGAAAAGGAGACAGGTAGAGGGGCAACACTCCATTTTGTTAATGTCTAAGGCCTAAAGAAGTATCATTGTCAGAAGAGAACGGCTTGACAACCCTCCACCAAATTCTATTGAAATACGTTTCTAGCATCTTCAACCTTAAAAGTATTTGCCGTCTTTCCTCTAGCTTTCTAAGCCAATTAACTTTCTTGCCAGGCCATTAAGCGTGCAAGGGGACATTCCTTCAAATTTACCAAGGAGAGACATGCTAATTTGAATACATGCAGACTTAAGCCCAAAGCCTCTCATAGTCTTGGTGGAGTTTCCTGGAGCCAATCTCATGCCATGGTGACAAGTCCAGGGCTGTGGAACTCATGCTGTGACTACAGGCCATCAGAAGATGAAGGGGAATAATTTAGGTGTGGAAATTGGGAGGGCCATATTAAGGCCCTACATAACACAGCTTAGGCAACTGCTTACCCTAAGAAAACCCATCAAACATGATATTTTCTCTCTGGTCAGCCTCTGCAAATCCAGGGTGGGGGTGAGGCCCAGAGATGCCCCAGGCTGTTTTAGTATATCTGCCAAAGGAGATTTGCTTGCCCCTCAGATGAAATAGTTATCCTGTGTTGGAAAAACCAAAGGTATACTCACATAAGACAGAATCAGACTGAAGGAATATGAACTGCTTTGGGAAACTGGAGAGAGGGTGACTGAAATTCTGGGTAGAAATGTAAATTCACCAAAAATTTGTAACATTCACTCATACTCAATAGATTTGGCTAATAAGTACTAACATTTGTTATTATCACTATTACTATTTTAGTTCTACTTTCAAAAGACAGCTTTATTGAGATATATGAGGGCTGTCCAGAAAGTATCCAGCCATGTAATATGAAAAATAGAGGAATTTATGACTGGATATTTTCTGGACAGTCCTCATACTTCATAAGATTTACCTATTTATATCGCACAATTCAATGGTTTCTAGTATGTTCACAGTTATGAAACCATCATCACTACCTAATTTTAGAATATTCTGGGGTGTTGAAATAGCTCAACAGATTGAATGCTTTCCTTGCAACTACCAGGTCCAGGGATCAGATCCCAGCCCTGCCCCATGCAAACCCACATGCTGAACTGTGATACACCTGGTAACCTCCAGAATGGCTTGGCGACAAAGGTTCTCGCCTCCCATGCAGGAACGCCTGGTTCAGCTTCCGCCCCATGCGGCCCCATATTTACCTGTCTGGAATGAAACCATGTCACAATTAAGGATGTACAACTATAGCAACTGCTCTGGGCCCCCCCCCCCCCCCCCTCTCTCTCTCTCTCTCTCTCTCTCTCTCTCTCTCTCTCTCTCTTGCCCCTTCTTTCAAACAATAAGATACATTTAAAAAAAAAATAAAACACAATAAATTTTATTTGGCTTCCCCAAAATAAATTTTAAAAAGATCTCATGACCCATGACAAAAGCCTTAGGCCAGGGGTACCTTTCTTAAGACACACAAAAAGCCTACTTTTCTTCCTTTTAAAAGTAAAATATGGGGAAGCCTGGATGGCTCAGCGGGTAAGGTGCTCACTCACCTTGCAGCCCTAGGGACTGGTCTGTGTTGACTGAACTAAGGGCAGTTCTCCAGAACATATTTGGAATTGAGACTACAGGTAGGTTCTCATTGAGTCTTAGTTGTTCTCTTGAATGGAGGGAATTATAATTTGGGCAGATGAGATGGCCCTTTTCTGCCTCCTGTGTGGACTGGAGGTAGGACAGCCAATCCACCACAGTGCACATTGAAGCAAGTACACCGAGTCAGTGCCTAGTCGTTGCTTCTTGATGGTCATCCAGCTCCTAGTTCAAGTCCCTTCCTGAGCCCCACTGGTATTCCTGTCCTTTGATCTCATGATATATCTCTGAGTTTTTAAAATAGATTCTACTCTTTGGCTTAACCTAACTCTACCTGATTTCTGTGCATGTAATAACAGAATCCTAACACTGTAATAAACTAATTTCCTTATGATTTGTGTGACTACTAGAGTTGTTTTCCTAGTCAGATTCAAAAAAGTGGGGAAGCCGAGATGGCTCAGCAGGTTAAGCACTTGCTTTGCAGCCCTGGGGTCCAAGGATCAAGTCCCAGCCCTGGCCCATACAGACCCATATGCTGAACTAGGGTGTGCTTCCCATGTGGGATGTCCCCAGTTCGGTTCTTGCCAGGGCAAGCTTCCCATGTGTGGGAGACCCCCAGTTCATCCCCCAGTTTGTGGGGGTGTGTCTCCCATTGGGGAGGCCCCCAGCCCAGTTCACACCCTGCATAGCCACCGCCTACCTATATGGAACAAAACCATGTGGAAAACTGATGATGTACAACTATGGAGACTGCTCTGGGCTCTCCCCCTTCTCTCTGTCTCTCTCTGTCTTTGTCTCTGTCTCTCTCTGTCAAAAATAAATAAATAAATTGAATTGCTATATACTGCTTGTGGGAATGTAAATTGGTACAGCTACCACGGAAAACAGTATGAAGGTTCCTGAAAAAAATTGTTTATAATTAAAATTAAAAAAAAAAAAATTAAATTCAAAGAAGAGAAAGGAATCTCCAGCTCAGTGTTACCCACCTGCCTGAAGAGGAAAGCTTGCCACACCATCAGGACCAAAAACATGCCCCCAATATTCTTATGTGCCTCTAGAAAATGTACAATAATAAAACATGAAATAGAGTCTTGGTTGCCAAAGAAAGACAAAATAATATTAGGTAAGCTATTATATATAATGACATTTAAATGCATTCCATTGTTTGTTTTTTGTTTGTTTTTGTGTGTTTTTTTTAATTTATTATTTTTTATTGTTTTTGACAGAGAGAGAGAGAGATACAGAGACAGAGAGAGAACTGAACTGGGGG
>PVKE010018991.1:0-28939 GCA_004027555.1 Craseonycteris thonglongyai | reverse complement strand
AGCTCTCTACGACCAAATCTTGCCCGATGACAACAATGAAGAGGCTGAAGAAGGTGCTGACGAACCTCAAGCCAGTACTAGCGCTGCCAGGAGTGATTCGCCTCCTCGAGGACGAGGCTTTTCAGCCAGCAAAGGCTGGTTCGAAAAATTTCAAAAAAGATACGGCCTCAGAAACGTGCTTCTGTATGGTGAGGCTTCCACGTCGTTACGTGGAGGAAAAGTTTCCTAACCTCATCAGTGAGGGAGGCCACTAGGACCCACTGACCGATGAAGACCTCCTTGAGATGACAAAGTCTACAAGTGAGGAAGAAAACGAAGAGGAAGACGAAGAAGAAACTGAAAAGAGTGGCCTTACCCTGGAGAATCTGCAACAATTGTGCAACATGGCAAGAGCGATGCAACAATTTGCACAAGACATTGATGACAACATGGTTCGAGCTGTCGAGTTCAGCATTCGCGTTGACGGGGTTATGTCCTTGTACAGGGGAATTTTGAAGGAAAAGAAAAAACAAAGACAACAACTACCCATCACCATGTTTCTCTCCAAGGTAAAGCCCCCGGCTCTACCGTCAGCGCCTCCAGCAGAAGAGTCTCCGAGTGAGCCTAAAGCTTCTACAAGTCAAGTGAGAGCCTCTCCTCCGCCACCAACACAAGACTCTTCGCCTCTCTCAGAAAGCAATATTGATTCATGTTTATTACTGTATAAGGTTTTGTAATTAACCTTATTAATTAGCACTGACACGTTTAAGTAAATACGTATACTGTTGTAATTTTTGTCTTGAATGAGTAAAGTGTGAATACTGTTTACATATTTAAAACATTCTTGTACCCGCATACACGAAAATTCCTAGGGGCAAATCCTACTTCGCGGTTTTTCAGCTTTCGCGGAAGGTTCTGGTCCCCATAAACCGCGAAAAACGAGGGATCACTGTAGATTGTAACCCATTGAATAATAAATACATATATACACAAATTATAATAATTGATTTAGGCAAGAGTCATCGAATCTAAAATAAATAGTAGGTGAAAACTTTATAAGGAATGGAATAATAATCTCACAAGTCTCCTTTTACAAATTACTAATTACAAAGGAAAAAATAGTAACTTTACAGTGTCAAAACCTGGCATTTTACCACCTTAACCAAGTATTTAGTGTTAAGATCACCAGTAATGGAACAAATTAATATTATTTTCCTCTTATGTGATATATTGAGAAGAAAATACTGTCAGTTAAGAATTATGCTTGCCAAAACGGATGATCATGAGGGAATGAACATCCATGAGAAACCCAAACCGAGACTATTCTATAAAATAACTGGCCTTTGCTTTTAAAAAATATTATTATGAAAGACAAAAGCTGAAAAACTGTTTCAGATTAAAGGGCACTAGGTGCACATGACAATAAATGTGATGTATGATCCTACATTGGATCCTGGCCCAAGGGGGATGGGTGTAAAATTGCAATAAGGACATTATCAAGATCTTTGAATAAGGTTTATATGATGATGATATATTAATGTTAAATTTCCTGCTTTTGATCACTAGTATGGTTTTGTAAGGTAATTCCTTGTTCTTAGGAATTATACACCGATACATTTAGAGCTAAAGAGACATGATGTTGCAGTTTATTCTTAAATGAGTCAAGAAAAAACTTATGTAGAAAGTATGATAAAGCAAATGTGGCATGTTAACAACTGGAGAATCTTGCAACTTTAAGATTGAAGCAATTAAAGAAAAGAAAAAAAGAGGGCAAACTGTAGTGGACTGGAGTGAGCAAGGAGCACGAACATTTTCTGGAAAGCACAGGCATGTCTGTCCTGTTCTATCATGGAGTTATGTAAGGGTAAATAAGCACTTTACTTATAATACAGGAAGTTCTGTAGTTGCTTAATTGTATCACCTGTGTACAACTGTGAAAGCAGTGGCTTTCAACCTTAACTACACATTGGAGTTGCCCAGTGAAATTCAAAACAATACTGATGACCAGGTCCCACTCCAGATACCCTGATTTCGTTGGTCTAGGACAGGGGTCTCCAAACTTTTCAGCCCACGGGCTGCATTAACTATCAAACAGCAGTTTTGGGGCTTACTACACACTCGAGGTCCAAATAAAAAAGAATCAAAACACAGATGTTGTTTTTAATTATTTATTTAATATTATTTTATTCAGATAAAAAGGTCTCCTTGGACCGGATGAGAGGGTCTTGTGGGCTGCATCTGGCTCGTGGGCCGTAGTTTGGAGACCCCTGGTCTAGGATATGGCCTGAGTGTGGAGATTTTTTAAAGTTCCCCAGATTTTTCTAATGTGTAGTTAAGATTGAGAACTTTCCCTAGTTACTAGAAATGCTTGGTAGATTTGAAAAGGGGAGGAAAAGGGAAAAAAAATACAAGAATGTAATAAAGTTGTGGTGTACGTGAGATAGATACCTTGTTTCACTTAGTGCCCTTCCTTGGTTCCTTCCAAAGACTACTGTCTAGCTTTAGGGCTTACACTTCACAAAAGCCTTTAGCCTTTTGCCATTTATTTTCAGCTTTTTTCTAATTCTCTCATTCTGAAACGTATGTATTCTGTTAACATTTTGTGGGCTTTGGTGACCAGGATATTATCTATAAATGACATAAAAAGTTATAATCTAAAAACTTGCCTAACTCTTCAAACCTTCTCTGTAATGGGTCCTGGCAACCTTTTTTAATTTAGGGACTTGTATAAATTGAGACTACATATGAATCATGGCTGGGTAAATACCACATTTTTAAAAATGGATAGACTGTGTTCTTTTTACTTCCTGTAACACCCACCAGAATTGCCATTGGAACACAGTCTTTATGTTGGAATAATTTCAGTTACATCCTATTTTGATTCTTCAACTCCTGCTGATATTCACAATTCAGACTTTCTGAAACCCTGCTGCTTGTTATTGTTCCCGGAAGTAAATAATGTTTGACAGCTAGGGGATTAATGAAGAGAAGAATGACTTTACAAGGTTCAATTTTTTTGGATGTGCTATTTTTACAGGTGTCAATTAAATAAAACAATATTTTTTATTTTTGTAACATAATTTGATTGCCTTGTTTGCAATGGTTATTGAGATAATCTATTTTAGTGTTAAACTTCTGTGTTTCTTATCAGTTTCATTCTTCCCATTTAGAGCCTTCAGCAAATCACATAGTTTGCTGTCCCCACTATTTCTGTAGTGATGAATGATGTCCGGTTAAAATGAACATTAAGAACTGTCATAAAGGTGGAGGAAAATGAAGCAATTTTGTAGAAGCATTTAAGGGTATACATGGAAGGTTGAAGTGGGAGCCATCAACTTCTTTTTCACTGGCTTAGTGGTGTTATTTTCTTCATTCTTTTAAACCAGAAGGTTGTTAACTTCTCTTATTTCAGCTCCAGTTTTCTGAAGATATGAGAGCCTGGGCCTTAAAATAGTAGTGACAACCATGGCATTTCACAATAAATGGCTCTGGTTTGTACCATTCTTGAAGCTTCAAGATTATTATTTCTGTTGTTTGAATAAGATGGAGCCTTAAAGTTCATTAACTCAGGGATCCCCAACTCTTACAAATCTGTGGCCTGTTAGAAACTGGGCTGGCCATACACTAGAAGGTGAGCAGTGGTGAACAAGCAAAACTTCAGCTGTATTTACAGACATTCCCCATCACTTGCACTACTGCCTGAGCTCCGCCTTCTGTCAGATCAGTGGGAGCCATTAGATTTTCATAGAAACATGAACCCTGTTGTGAAGTGCATAAGTGAAGGATCTAGGTTGCGCACTCCTTAGGAAAATCTAATGCCTGATGATCTGAGGTGGAACTGAGGAGGTGATGCTAACACTGGGGAGCAGCTGCAAATATAGGTTAACATTAGCAAAGAAGTTTGCAAAGAGACCATAGAAATCAATTGCTTGCAGACTCATATCAAAACCCTATCCAGGAAGCCGGGATGGCTTGGCAGGTTAAGCACTTGCTTTGCAGCCCAGGGACTGAGGTTCAAATCCCAGCCCTGGCCCTTGTGGACCCATATGATGAACTGCGGTACTTCCCATGCAGGAGGCCCCCAGCCCAGTGCCCGCCCTGCGTGGCCCCCGCCCACCTGTGTGGAACGAAACCATGTTGAAAAACTGATGATGTAAAACTGTGGCGACTGCTCTGGGCTCTCCCCCTTCTCTCTGTCTCTCTCTCTGCCTGTCAAAAAGAGTAAAATAAATCTTAAAAAAATCCTTTCAGTGCGTGGCAAGTGACAATTAAGCTGCATCTGGTGGTATAGGCTTTATACTGGTGAGCTGTATAATTATATATTTCAATGTAATAATAATAGAAATAAAGTGCACAATAAATGTAATGCACTTCAATTATCCCAAAACTATCCCCTCCACCACATGTCCATGGGAAAATTGGCTTCCATGAAACTGGTCCCTGGTGCGAAAAAAGGTTGGGGACTACTCACTGCATTAGCTTTTCCCCTATCATAACTTCTTAAAGTACTAATTAGAGTAAAGCAGTGATTCTCAACCCTGGTTGTGTATTAGAATCACTTGAGGGAACTTAAAAAATATGAATATACAAAGTTCTGTTTGGCATTCTGATTTACAGTAGACTCTCCATTAACTGGAACTCAAACAGCGGCACTCTCAAGCAGCCAGCAAAATCTTTTCGCTGGTTGCTTGAGATTTTGCCAGTTACTTGAGAGCGTTGGCTGCTTAAATGCTGGTTAGTGGAGAATATACATAATTACACTTATCCTGTATCTACGAATCCCCATGGGTGCCAGTTAACTAAGAGTGTGTTGTATTTGGTATAAAGCGGAGCCTAAGCATTGTTATTTTTATATACTTCCCAGGTAGTAGTGTGTGACCAAGATTGAGAACCTCTGGAATCAAATCACACACTCTGTCACTAACTCACTCTGAGACCTTTGAGCCTCAGTTCTTTATCTGTGAAGTTGAGAGTGGGTGAATGAGATGACATCTGGTGTCTGGGTTTGAAAACACTGATCTGTTAACCTGTTCCCTGCCCACACTTATTTTTTTTCCCCAGAACCTTGAAATTCTGATGGGAGATCATCCCTCTGGTGCCATTCTCTCTCCATTGTAAGATATCATGAGACTTGTTTTCCCCCCACTCATATGCCTCCTAAAATCTGGATTATGTCTACCTCTTTGGCCATAACCTAAAAGATGATGTACTTATGAGTTGGTCAGTTAATATTCTAGGCATTTGAATTGTACCTATCCTCTAATTTTTAAATAATCTTATTTCAGTTGCTGCACTGCCGGTGGTCATGGTGTTACTTACTACATGGTGCAGTATTCTGCTTTAGTTCTTTGGTCTTGGGAACATATCCATTTGTTTTCTTCTCTTATAGGAGAAATCTTTGAATTAAAGGCTGAACTCAACAATGAAAAGAAAGAAAAGAGAAAGGAAGCTGTGAAGAAAGTAATTGCTGCTATGACTGTGGGGAAGGATGTTAGGTAAGTGTAATCACTCCTACTGTTGGTAATTTTAGACCCGGCCTAGGTAGACTTTTTCAGGGCAAGGGCTACTTCTACTTTTTTCCAAGTGTCATAGTCTACTAGCTATTTTCACTTGCTCAAGTATATACAGCCTCCTTGATTATAAAGAGCTAATTCTTGCCTCTAGCAGTTGTACCTGTGTGTGCGAAATTGTTTCTTTTGCATTTAGCTGCCTAGCCACTAGATCCTGGTGTAATGTGGCATCTGCTATGACACTTTTTTTCTTAATTCAGGCAGTCACCACCAAATTGGTGATCCAGTGGAGGACCATGATTGACATCTTGCCCAGCTCTGCTTTAGACTCATACCCTATTTTATGGCTTTTACTTCTTTTCATTTAAAACTGTTTTAGGGGAAGCTGGGATGGCTCAGGGGGTTGAGCACTTACTTATTTTGCAGCCCTGAGGCATAAGGATCGAATCGCAGCCCCAGCCCATGCAGACCCATATACTGAACTGAGGTGTGCCCATTGTTTGGTTCTCGCTGGGGTGAGCTTCCATATGGGAGGCCCTAATTTGGTTCTTGCCCCCCAATTTGGCCCCTGGCTCGGGGCAGGAGTGGGGGTGGGGCGTGACTCCCATGTGGGAGGCCTCTGGCCGGGTTCCTGCTTTGCCCACCAGCCTGTGTGGAGTGAAACCATGTTGAACGCTGATGACAGTGCAACTGTGGGGGCTTCTCTGGGCCCCCTCTTCTCTCTGTCTCTGTCAAAATAAAATCTTTTAAAAGATAAATAAAACTTTTTTAATCAGAGTTCCTGTAATCATGGGTTTGTCCCTTCCATCAGGAAGTATATTTGCTTTTATATTCTATGATTTAAGTTTTTTTTGGTGGGTGGGGTGGGGAGTGTGAAACCAGTTTGATTTTGTTACATACAGATCTAGCATAAAACCCCCTGAGATCTGGCATAGTTACAAATGTGTTGCTGAGGTAGTTTTAGAAAATGGTAAAATACTGAGAAGCAAAAGCTTATATGTTCTTTAATTGCTCAAGTCAGTGCCCTCAACTTTATAACTCCACATTTTGTTGCTGAATTCAAGAAAAAATCAGTGTTAACAAAACCCATTTGCATTTTTTTGTTTGTTTTTATTTCTGTAATTTAGCAAGACCATTTGGAAATAAGTAATGATTGTCTGCAGGCCCCTGAGGATTCCCAAGACCTTTTCAGGGGTCCATGAAGTCAAAGCTATTCTTATAATACTTAAGTGTTATTTGCCTTTTTCATTGTGTTGACACAGTGGCATGAGTGAAGGTAGTGGTGCCAACCTATAACAGTAGTCATTGTATCCTTCACCACCATGTGCTTACAGGAGAAAAAGGGCAGTTTTACTTAGGACTGTCTACATATTAAACTTTGAACCTTTTTAGTAATATGCGTGATGAAATAGGAATTATACACATATAGCACTTTTGCTGTATTTTAAAGTGTGGTGGTTGACTTGCAAAAAAGCCCTTGCATGATTGAATTCGGAATACCATTTTTAGGTGAAAGAATGATTGACAAATTATAATTAGAGTAGTACTTGGGAGACATTTTGTCAAAAATGAACAAAGTGAATCTGTCACTTCAAGTGAAAAAAATTGACAGTAGATAATTTTAAGCTTTACAGTAAAAATTAGTGTTGGGAAACTAGCATCTGCCATTGTGAGCTTGACAGTTTCCCAATACTTAGACTTTTCTAATGAGACAGATTAGTGGTGAAATTAATAATTGTGATTATTTGCTGCTATATAATGAAATGTGCCAGCATTGGGAAGAAATTTTCAAATGACCAGTGCATACACGGACTATCTGGAAAAAATCTAGTCATAAATCCCTGTATTTTCCATATTACATGGCTGGATACTTTCTGGACAGCCCTCGTATGTCACAAAATTATGCATGGGTAAAAGATCCATTCAAATTAAATAAGTGAGTGGATTTTAATGCAACCAGGTACAAAAAGTTTATTGATGTGTTTTCAGATTCTATATTATTACTAACTTTTAAGGAACTCTACCTTATTGTGGACTAAAAAAAAATACAACAAAACAAAAATCAAAACTGTTTGTCTAGCTTGAATGTATCAAAGAAGGATGGATATTCAGTTATATAAAAAAACCTATTAAAATACTTCTCCTTTTTTAAGGATTTATTTTTATTGTTTTTTGACAGAGAGAGAGACAGACAGGGACAGAGAATGGGGAGGGCCCAGAGCATTCTCCATAGTTGACCACATTAATTTTCCATATAGTTTCACTCCACAGGTGGGCACAGGGCTGCGCAGGGCAGGAACTGGGCTGGGAGCCTCCTGCATAGGCCCTGGCAAGAACTGAACTGGGGGCACACCCCAGTTCAGCACACGGGTCCGCAATTTGATCCTTGGGCTCCAGGGCTGCAAAGCGAGCGCTTAATCCTCTGAACCATCCCAGCTTCCCCTTCCTTTTTAAATTTTATGTGTATGACTGGATTTTCTTCTTATACTTCAACTAAAACAATATTCTACAACAGGTTGAAAGCTGAAGCAGGTGAGAATCCAGCTGTCTTTGTTTAAACGAGACATTAAGGAGATTTGCCAAATTTTAAAACAATGTTATCTTCTTAATTAAAAAGTAAATTTTTACTTGAAAATGTTATTTATGTTCATGTGAAATGTATTATTATTTAAAATGGATTAATAGAGATTTTTTAAAGTTCTCATTTTAATTCCTGATGTGGTAAAGTATCAATATGTATAACCCACATGAACAAAAACTCTTGATTTCAATAATTTTTAAAAAAGATTTATTATTTTACTGTTTTTGACAGAGACAGAGAGAAGGGGGAGGGCCCAGAGCAGTCTTCATGGTTATATGTCATCAGTTTTAAACATAGTTTTATTCCACAGAGGGGCTGTGCAGGGTGGGAACTGGGCTGGTGGCCTGTGTGGGAGGCATGCCCCCTCAAGCCATGGGCTGAACCGGGGGGTGAGAACCGAACTGGGGGCCTTGGGTCCACATGGGCCAGGGCTGGGATTCGATTCTTGGTCCCCAGGGTTGCAAACTGAGCACTTAATCTGCTGAGCCATTCTGGCTTCTCAAGATTTCAATAATTTTTAAGAGTGTTTTTAAGTGGGTCATGAAACCAGAAAGGTGAGAACAGCTTCCCAAACCAGATTGGGAGTTCAAATGGAAACGGTGGCAATAAGAAGTGCAGGTGCTGCTGTTCTGATGTGGGTTTTTGTTGGAGTTTTGTTTGTTAGCAGATAAGCACATTTGGTTTTTAACTTGCTGTTCTCTGACCATCTGTCACAGAGCTTGGTAGACATTTTCTATATAGGGCAAGATAGTACCATATTTTTCCATTTTTAAGATACTTTTGTCTAAATTTGTTAAACTGAAAGTTGGGGTTTGCCTTATACATGAAAGTGACCTGTGTATTGTTGTTTTTTTTTGTTTTTTAAGATATATTTTTATTGTTTTTTGACAGAGACAGAGAGAAGGGGGAGGGCCCATTTCAGTCTCCGTAGTGGACAGCATTAGTTTTCCGTATAGTTTCACTCCATAGGTGGGTGCAGAGCTGCGCAGGGCAAGAACCAGGCTGGGAGCCTCTGCATAGGCCTCAGAAAGAACTGAACTGGGGGCACACCCAAGTTCAGCATATGGGTCTACCTGGTCTGGAGCCAGGATTCAATCCTTGGTCTCCAGGGCTGCAAAGAGAGCGTTTAACCCGCCGAGCCATCCCAGCTTCCCCCTGTACTGATGTCTTAATGTTGGGTTAAAAAAGTAGGGGTCGTCTTACACATGAGGGCATTTACATGGAAAAATACAGTGAATACTTGAAGCTTAGCAGGCCAAAAGGCAAAATTAATTGAGGATATTATGTAAGTAATTATGTAACAAGAAAGAAAACAATTTTCTACAAATATTTTGACAAAATTTAAAATATAATACCTAAGTACAGTTTTTTAGATTTTTTGTACTACAGTTTTACTAAAGAGAAGTTGGGATTTTTGAGGGAAATAATGATTTGCTTAATTGGGGTTCAAAGTTAATATTCTTTCTAGCATCAGATCAGTTGTAAATGTTCATATGTTAAAACCACTTTTAGCTCACAACTCGTACAAAATTAAATGGTGGGCCGAATTAGGCTGTAGTTTGCCCATTATCTATCTAGTCACGAAAGGTTTTTTTTTTTCTTTTTTGCCAAGGAATAAATTGAGATTGAGAGCATCAGTACAGATGAACTGATAAAAGTCAGCATACTTTATTGATGGGAGTTTTGTGTACTTACCAGGCTTATTTCTAAATCCTATAGAAAAGTGAAAACTCTTGAGTTTCCTTTTGCATGCTTGGTAAATACTATTTGTTAATCTGTTAATTCTGATTGTTTATTTTGTGCTTAGCACTGAATGCCACATACAGTAAATCACATGAAAGGATAGATGTCTTTTAGCCTTCATAATAATAAAATATAGTTAGGTGATTAGATGCTAGACGTATACCTTAAAGGCAATAAGAGTTCTATAAAAGAGAGATCCATGTAAATAGAAATAGTTGAAGTACCCTTTTTGGAGTACATGGGCTTTGTGCTGTGCCTAGGAACATAGCTCAAAGAAACAATAAATAGAAATTAGCTATTTGTATGTTATTATATTTCAGTCTCTATTGCATGTAAACTCAATCTCACCACTTTCTGATAGAAATACAGTATAAGCCACATGTGATTTTAAATTTACTGTTAGCCACATTAAAATTAAAGTAAAAACTAGATGAAATTAATTTTAATAATATATTTTATTTAACCCAATATACCCAAAATAGTATTATTTCAGCATAAAATCAATATAAAAATTATTAATGAGATTTTTAAAATTATATTTCTCATGTTAAGTCTTTAGTATGTAGTGTGTTTTACATATATATCGTGTCTCATTTTGGACTGGCTACCGTGTTGGAGGTTCAGGTTTCTGGTTTTATAGGTTGGTACCCAGTAGTCTTTAACTCTAGAACTTTGTTCTTAATCAAGATCTTGATCTTACGCAGATGGTTGGAATTACATTATTTAGTGTCTTAACTTTACAGTTGGTTAATGTTTCACATTTACTTGTCTTATAGTTTTGTACATAAGCTATTCCCCTAGGAAATGGAAAGAACACATTTTTGGGGAGTGTTTATTAGTGTTATTTACGTGAGGTACACACCTGCAAATTAAACAAGTAGTTTGCCTGCCGGGGCAGAAGTCATTGTTTTATTGGAGATATGTTGGATTCTTGGACTTTGCAGTCCATCTTCTTTTTTATAAATAATTTTGTTTATGTGTATGGGAACTATGCCATGTGACCAGTTATTTCTGTCACTCTCTTTTCTGTAGAAATATAAGGACATTTGCTTCTTCTGTACTAGTAGTAAGATACTTAGAAGTTTATAAAATTTACAAAGTACTTTGATAAAGCCTGAAGGGCTAGATTAATTGCTAACTTCACATAAAATTATAATTAACCTATATTTAAAAATTATGGTTATCCTTTAAAAAGAAAATACAGCTTACATTTTAAAATCTGACAGGCTCAAATCTTCCAACGTAATGGTGCTACTTTGTGAATGGAAACAAATTTCTTTCCTTTGGTTCTAAAAGAGAATGGTAAATTATGAAATGACTTGAAGTTGGGAAAAGTATAAGCTCCTTTTATATTTGAGTACCATGAAATTTTCATTTGTCTGAATGTGTAAAGTTAAAAATAAATTCACAAATTCCACTAAAAGGGAATCAGGATGTCTTAGAGAAATGACTTATCCCAGCTGTGGGATTTGAAATGTACAGCATGAACCTTGATGGAGCATCTTATTCTTCTAGAAAGCAAAGAAGCTATTGAAAATAGAGGCTCACTATCACAAGGACTTAGGAGCTAACTGAGTTTAGTTCTTGCTGGTCAAGGATGGACAAATATGAGCATTAAAAAGTATAATAGGGGAAGCCAGGATGGTTCAGTGAGTTGAGTGCTCGCTTTGCAGCTCCGAGGTCTGAGGATTGAGTCCCGGTCCCTGCCCCAGCCCATGTCGATCCATTTGCTGAATTGTGGTGTGCTTCCTGTGTGGGTGGGGCTGCCCTACCCCTAGTTCACTTTCTGCTGGGGCCAGCTTTCATATAGGAGGCCCCTGGTTTGCCCCTGTTTGTGGGGTCGTGCCTCCCATGTGGGAGGTCCCCTCAGTTTCCTGCCCTGTGCAGCTGCTCATCCACCTGTGTAGAATGAAACTATGTCGAAAAACTAATGATGCAAAACTATGGAGGCTGTTCTGGGCCCTCCCATTTCTCTGTCTCTCTCTCTCTTATTTCTGTCAAAAACAATAAAATAAATGTTTAAAAAATATATAATAGATATAGTACTTTGAAATTGCATGTATTAATATGAAGAATTGTTGATTTTTCTGTGTGATAAAGATAGTGATTTAAAAAAAGATTTCTATAGATGTACACTAAAATATTTTATATGAAATGTTATGATGTCTAGGATTTATTTAAAAATAATCCAGAGCAACTAGATGGGGTAGAGACTAGGGAGGGGAGAGTGTAGGAAAGGAGATTGGGCATGTATTAACATTTGCAGCTGCGTGATGGATACATCATGTTCATTATACTGCTTTCTCTACTTTTTTTCTTTGAAAATCTTTATAATAAAAAATGTTTTAGAAAATTATTTTTTAGAGATCTTTTTGGACCAGTACTACAGTGTCTTTAGTAATTCATTTTTGTAATTATTATCACTAGAGAGGAACTTTTGTCCTTGCCTCAAATTGCTTTGTATATTAAGACCATTTCTTAGTGGTTTATCCAACAGCTTGGCACTAGCAGTTATTCACTTCCCTCTCTCTTTTCTCCTCTTCTCAGCTCTCTCTTTCCAGATGTGGTGAACTGTATGCAGACTGACAACCTGGAACTAAAGAAGCTAGTGTATCTGTACTTGATGAACTATGCCAAGAGTCAGCCAGACATGGCCATCATGGCTGTCAATAGCTTTGTGAAGGTAACTTTTCTACAAGGATGCAAGAACAATCTCTTCTACCTCATATAACCTTTTCAGAAGTGTCTCTTGATATAGTTAGTGTCTGCATTGCAATTAAGCAGCGTCTGTTCCAAAAGAGGGCCACTAGAGAAGAACTGGCAGTGACTGGGGTTGTTCATGTTTTAGATGTTCTATATGCCAGCATTAGTCATCCAATTCAGATCATATGGTAAAACTTCTGTTAGCTAGGCTTGGTGCATCCTTGCCAGATGGGAGAAGAAAGCTAGGTGAAACCTCACTGTTTTGTGAGTGGACAAAGGCTTCCAAGGCTGACAGAGGTTGCGCACATTATTATAGTATCAGAAACTTGGGACTTTGCCTCTTTATCTTTGTAGAAATTATGCTTACAAGTCAGAAGTAGTAGAAACTACAGTAGCTACTACTTATATTTGGTATTACCTAGTAGGTCTTACAACATTTGATTAAATGTTTTTGTTACGGAAGTTTTGAGACATATTTAAGTAGAGGGAATAGTATAATAAATTCTTAAATACCTGCCTTGCAGTTTCAGTAGTTACCAACCCATGGCTAGACTTGTTTAATTGATACTCCCCATACACACTTTCCTGACCCTCATCCCCCTCTCCTAGGGAATAATTTTGAATCTAATCCCAAATATCATAAGGATGAAAAATTATTTCATCCTTTTGTTTGTTAGAATAAGATCTCTTTTTAAAGCATAACCACAATCAACTGTAATTAAAAAAAAAAGATATATATACATATATGTGTGTGTATGTATATATACACACACATACATTTACATACACACACACACATACACACATATATATAAAGCTACAGAATGTAAAGTACAGCATAAGGAATATAGTCAGTGGTATTGTAACAGCTGTGTAAAATGTCAGATGGGTAGTTGGGGTTATCACTTTGTTGAGGTAGTATAAATAATCACAATACCATTGTCACATCTTAACAGAAGCTCACTTTAGAAATGCTATCTTTTTTAAAGATTCAGACTAAATACCAGAAAAAAAAAAGTTTAACAATATAGTAATAAGAACAACTTCATTATGTTCATCAAATCTAATGAGCAAAAATGTGACTGGATATTCAATAATATTAAGAAATTTTTTTATGGTCAATTACTTAAACTTTTGAAAAATAACCAATGTACTGTTTTCCCTCTCAGGGAATTTTTGTTCTTTTCCTGTGTTTAGCTACATCATACATAATCAGAGAAAACATTTCACTCTGGTTGGTAGATAGACTGCGTCCTTGAAAAGAATTTAATGTACTTGTTTTTGAAATTAGCTTGTATGTAGGTTTATAATTAAAGAAATTTTTAAAAGTAGGGCAACTTAAAGAGTGTTCCTTCTTACTAAGTATTCTGTTTGTACTATATTTGGAAGAACACTTGCTAGTAATGGAGAATGTGTATTAATCAGGATCTCAAAGAAGTCAGGTCCAAACCAGTTGCTGTGCTATCCTTTGCTTTCTTGGGTATAGGCCAAGCCTTTGTCTTCTCCCTACTTGCTATTTGCAAACTGACTGGAGGGGGACACATCTTTCTAATATTTCATTTTTTTCCTCTACCAGAATACAAGCCCAAATTCCTTTTTTGTTTGTTTTTAGGGCAGATCCACTAATGGCCATGGGAATAATTGCAGCTCGCTGGGCTTTTGTTCAGCCCTGGAATGAATTCTGGGCATTTCTTCATTGTGTGTATAAAACAATTACATGCATCCTTAACCTAAACTCTTAAATAGACCACTAAGATTTGTACTTAGGAAAGGAATAGCATAGGAGATTTAGGTTCTGGTGTAGACTGTAACTGGAAGCTTACATTAACAAAATATTCTTTTATGACTTATGCAAACTGGACTGTTTACTTTTAGTCACCATATATACCTGTAGTTGTCAATGATTGTTTTTGTAGGACTGTGAAGATCCCAATCCTCTGATTCGGGCCTTGGCAGTCAGAACCATGGGGTGCATACGAGTGGACAAGATTACAGAATATCTCTGTGAACCGCTCCGTAAGTGCTTGAAAGATGAAGATCCCTATGTTCGGAAAACAGCAGCAGTCTGTGTGGCAAAACTTCATGATATCAATGCCCAAATGGTGGAAGATCAGGGATTTCTGGATTCTCTGCGGGATCTCATAGCAGATTCAAATCCAATGGTAATAAGCTTCTGTTTTTCTAAAGAGAGCATGATTTAAAATGGTTACTTTTAGAAAGCATGTTTAAAACAAATCTTACCTTTGGGACATTGAACCATGGGTTAGTTGTGGGAAGCATGATATTTGTGTGTCCCACAGATTGTCTATCCTCCCACCTTAGGTGTTTCTGACATGAAAACCAAGTACTAAAATACAAGGGTCTTAAAGCAAACCTTTGTATCATACTTATCTTTGTATTGGCTCAAGAACGAACCAGTTCTGTCATTTTCTTAAGAATGTTTTACCTTAAGCTTACATCATTTTTAAAAAATATTATTTCTTCAAGTAGATGTTTTGTGGTATTTTCTGGTGGGAATAGAAACTGAATCAAAATTATCTTTATACCCTAATTATTGTAATGCATTCTTCTATAGGAGAATTTTAGGACAAGATTCTTTTTTGCCAACTTGATTATGTGCTAAATGTTGGGCAGCCAGCCAGAATATAACACCTTCTAATTTAGGAACCTTTTATTTTTCTTGACATTTTAAACTTTGCCTATACAATGAAAGAGGAGCCAAGTCCCAAGTGATACATTGACTCTGATGGTAACTGAAGTTTATTTGAATTGAGCTGTAAGTACCATTGCAAGAAGATAGAATAATATAGTCTCTTTCTCTCCCCTTTTGCCTAATGCAATGTTTACTTGGAAAAGAATAACATTAAGAGTTAATAAGTGGGTAACCTCTGAATTTTTTTTTTGAACTTTTTGAAATAGTTGTAATTTGCCTTGAAATAGACATTGTCTCTCACTTGGAAATTATTTGTTCAGATCTCTGCTTTGACATTTTATTTGGTTCATCTTATTCTTTGGGTAGTCTTGGCTTCTGTTCAAGCCACATTTTTTTAGATTTATTTTATTGATTTTTGACAGAGAGAAACAGACAGACAGAGACAGAGAGAAGTGGGGAGGGCCCAGAGCAGTCTCCATAGTTGACATTAGTTTTCCATATAGTTTGTCTCCACAGGTGGGCACAGGGCTGCGCAGGGCAGGAACTGGGCCGGGAACCTCCCACATAGGTCCTGGCAAGAACTGAACTGGGGGCACTCCCCAGCTCAGCATGTGGGTCCGCATGGGCCACGGCCGGGATTCAGTTCTCGGTCCCCAGGGCTTCAAAGCGAGCGCTTAACCCACTGAGCCATCCCAGCTTCCCCATCAAGCCATATTATTTAAAGGTAATGTGGTACTAACTACCATCAGGAATCTTTCAACTATTTCCTAGGCATGGAAATGGGTGTGGGTATGTATGTGCTTAATCAATGACTTCTGACAGGGTACCACCACCAGTTTAGAAGATTGAACCCTGCCATTTTTCCCTCAAGCAGTACCATGTGGCACTTTTAAAAAAATTCCATAAAGAAATACATTAATATATCTGTTTTATAGAATGTTTACTAGTACCAAGTTGTCGTTTGCCATTGCTTTTGATTTACTCTGTTATTCTGAGCAACTCTTTTTGAAATTTTCTATCTGGGGAAAAATGAGACATGTTTGGGCTCCATAATCCCAAGTTTTGGCCATCCAGATGAGGATATCATGTATCCTCTGGAAACTTGTTAAATATCCTTTGGGGCTAAGAATGTGGACTTGAGTGAAGTGAAAATGGGTTGTAACTCATAAGCAATTCCAGTTTGGGGAGAAATAGGCATCTGTCTGCACTAATATAAATTCTTCAAAGCAGAACCTATAAAATCAGATGGTCAGAGATAGGGACTAACTGAGGTCTTAGTAAAAAGCTTATTTATTTATCTATTTATTATCTATCTATCTATCTATCTATCTATCTATCTATCTATCTATCTAGTAACCATCTAGCACTTAGAGATCTTTATCCAGATCAATTGAGAGGACAGAATGATTCTGAGACAAGCCTAGTTTGATTGATTTAAGGTTTTCATTATATAGAAAGGGCTGGTTTTGTTCAGTCCATAGTACGTCAAGTAGTATGTATATGCCATTTACTTATTTATACTTGTTATTAAGGGAATTCTCAAACACATTCAAAATTAGAGTGGCAAAATAAATAAAATGAACCCATTTATCATCACCAGATTTAATAAATATTAATACGTGCCAGTATTGTTTTATCTGTTTGCTTCCCCCAATCCATCCATACTTGTATATAATTTAAACAGGCAACACATGAATGGGTCTCTATTTGAATTTAATATAGCATAAGAATCAAGAATAAAGAGCTTAAAACTAATGATTTGTAGTAAACTATAATGTTCTTAATTTTTTTTTTTAAAAGATTTATTTTTATTGTTTTTTTAACAGAGAGACAGAGAAGGGGAGGGCCCAGAGCAGTCTTCATGGTTGACAGCATTAGTTTTCTGTATAGTTTCATTCCACAGGTGGGTGCAGGGCAGGAACTGGGTCGGGAGCCTCCTGCATAGGCCCCAGCAAGAACTGAACTGGGGGCATACCCCAGTTCAGCATATGGATTCACCTGGGCCAGAGCCGGGATTCGATCATTGGACTTTGGGGCTGCAAAGCGAGCTCTTAACCTGCTGAGCCCTCCCAGTTTCCCCTGTTCTTGGTTCTTAATGTGTTGTTACTACAACAAATCAGGAGGTGAGTTGGGGAGACTTTCACAAGTTATCTTTGAAAAAACTTTTAGAGAAAATTTAAGGTTACATTGTAGATTTTTGAGAAACTTTATGGACTGCCTTTTGTTTTATTGTATATTTACTACAGATTTCTCTAGAGCAGGTGTCCACATTAGATATTAAATTGTTGGACCTACTTCTCAAATAGGAAATCTTTCTGATTTTTGTCATTTTTCAGTAGCAGAACTTTTTTCTCCAATATTGTTTGACTTATTGCTAGCAAAGCGCCCCATGTGCCAAATTTAAGGAGCCATTCAGTGTCAGGTGCTGCCAACTCTGTACTTTACCTGCTTAGGCCTGAGAGTGGGGTGCCTCCTTAAATTTTGTGCCTGGAGTGTCTTGCTTGCCTTACTCTTGTCCTGACCTTCTTTTACCTACTCAGATTCAAATCTTTTTTTTTTTTTTAAAGATTTATTTTTGATAGAGAGAAAGAGAAGGGGGAGGGTCCAGAATAGTTTTCATAGTTGTATGTCATTAGTTTTTTGACATACCGGTAGTTTCATTCCACAGGTGGGTGCGGGCTGCCCAGGGTGGGAACCAGGCAGGGGGCCTCCCACATTAGAGGCACGCCCGGGTGGGAGCCAAACAGGGTCTTCCCACACAGGAAGCTAGCCCTGGTGGGACTGAACTGGGGTGGGAAGCACACCTCAGTTCAGCATATGTGTCCACACGGGCCAGGGCTGGTACCGGGACTCGATACTCTGACCCTGGGGCTGTAATGTGAGTGCTCAACCCGCTGAGCCATCCTAGCTTCCTCCCAAATCATTTTTTAAAGATTTATTTCTTTATTGTTTTTTTTTTTTTTTGAGGGGGACACAGAGAGAGAGAGAGAGATACAGAGACAGAGAGAAGAGGGAGGGCCCCAAACAGTCTCCATAGTTGTACATCATTGGTTTCTTTCCACATAGTTTCATTCCACAGGTGGGCGTGAGGCTGCACAGGGCAGGAACTGGGCTGGGGTCTCGCCCCGGTGAGAACTGAACTGGGGGCACTCCCCAGTTCAGCATATGGGTCCACACGGGCTGGGGCCGGGACACAACCCTTGGTCCCCAGGGCCGCAAAGTGAGTGCTCAACCCACTGAGCCATCCCGGCCTCCCCCCAAATAATTTTTTGAGCTCTTAATTCTTGTGTTTTAGTGAAGAACTGAAAGGTTTGAACTAAGAGGTAGCCAGCCGGTACACACACACCTACTTTTGATCTTGAACTTGCTTTTTACCAAAAGATTTTCAGTCACCATTAGAGCACTGATTTTTATGTTATTAGTTGGGTCAGTGCTGCTGATAGGAAATAGATGAGTGCATGAGTGTCAAGTAACTTATAAGGTCTAGTGGTAGAATGTAAGGTTTAGAACATCTGAGATATTCCTAAGGCTTACAATGACCTTGTGTCATTAGGAAAATGGAAATTTAAATTTAAGTGCATTTCATGCCAGGACCAGTAATAGATGCTTTTACTTAAATTATTTTACTTAATTCTCATATCAAGAAGTGTGCACTCAGAGAGTCTAAAGAATTATCTCAGTCATACATTTTAGTGGTGATGTAGCCTGGATTCTAACCTAGTTCTGAGTACCAATATCCATTACTGGTCACTGCCTTCATGGATGTGTGTATACAATAAAATTAGAACTGTTTTATCTTTGTAAAATGGTTAAAATTTTGAACATATAAAGAACTTTGAGTATCTGAGAACTATTTTAATCGAGAAATCTGATGATGGGCAGTCCTATTTTACATCTTGCTTTTGAGGTACCGTAATTTTATTCCACTTTTTCAAAAGTTGCTCCACATGGGGGCAGCACTAAACCAGCAAATATGAGACCGTCTTGGAGAAGAAATGAATACTTCTTGGGAGTTCTACCCTAGTATAATAATTTTCTGGTAATTAGTTCACTTCAGAAGTTCATCCTAGATGTCAAAGCACTAGAACATATGCAGAAATGATTCTGAAGTCTGAGAGTAAAATGTTGATCAAAAGCTGACTACTCTTAGAGTTATGTTCATGTCTAGGTTAGTTCCAAGTAGTAGCATACCGTGCTACAGGTAACAGAATTTTATTATGTTTTCATTTGCTGTCTTTTTTGGGGGATCACACATACCTCATTTTCCTGTAGTTGTTTTACCATCTATACCTCAGTTAAAGCTGACTTTTAGTGGACAGTATTTGAAAGAGAAAAGCTGAACTTTGGAGTAAAAAATTTTCATTTTGTTAAATCCTAGCTTAATTTCCCTTACTCCTCTTCTGTACAATGAGAGATACCATCTTAGATAGTTGATGAGAGCATTAACTGAGCTGTTGCTTAAAAGACCTGCTTGGGGGAAGCTGGGATGGCTCAGTGGGTTAATTACTGGCTTTGCAGCCCTGGAGCCTGAGGATCAAATCCCGGGCCCAGCCCATGCGGACCCATATACTGATCTGGGGTATGCCCTCAGTTTAGTTCTCACCGGGGCCTATTTGGGAGGCTCCTGGCCTAGTTCCTGCCCTGCGCAGCCCCGTGCCCACCTGTGGAGTGAAACTATATGGAAAACTAATGCTGTCAACTATGGAGACTGCTCTGGGCCCTCCCCTTCTCTCTGTCTCTCTGTCTGTCTGTCAAAAAACAATAAAAATAAATCTTAAAAAAAAAAAAGACCTGCTTGCCTTATGGAAGCTCATGATGATGTGTGCTGCTACTGTAATTATGAAGCAGATATTAGGCAAAGGTTAATGTTATTGCTATAATATTAATTTAAAATGTTTTGATCCCTTTGATTATCTTTACAAATTCGTACAGTAAAGTCTTCTGGGGGGAATTAGAGCTAAACTTATTTTCAGATGCAGATTTTATTTGTCCATTATTTTGAAAGTAAACCTGTATTCAGAGTGAGGAAACACTTTAGAGCTGTAGGAAACTAGCTCCCATGATTTCTTCACAAATGTCAGAATTAAAAACTTTTCTCTCAAGTTTATATTTGCAAGAAAAATGTACTTTTGAATAATAATGACTATTCTTTAGCTTTTTATCCATAATTAGAATTTTCTCTCTTTTACTATAGTTTTTCTTTCAGAAGCATTTTGAAATATTCTAACTTCTCTTAATACAGTTATGCTAGAATTTACTAGTCTAGAGACTTTTGACAGACCCATCACATGTGCTTTGCATTTTGTTTGTGAGTTCAATTCTCATACGGTAAGTCTCTATGGTTTAGGGACTTCATGCCTTTGGTCTTTGTCTTCTAAACCTTTGTCATTTTTCTTGCAATAACATTCACTCTGAGAGTTGCCTGCAAGCATATACCCCTTTCATGGCTTTGTCCTCTCTGCCAAAGCGTAAACTACTGAATTAGTAAAAAACATGTTTTTGTTTGCTGTGAGTTCTGTACAAGCAGCATGGTCTCACAATAGCCTCAGCTTGGCCCAGTACATAGAGCTTTTAGCAAAGGTTCTAGTTAAACTGCCAGCTTCTTTTAATTTGAACTTATTCTATAAAGCTGTTTTATGAAAAATAACATTTTTTTTTTCTTAGAAAAAGCATGTAATTTAACTGTGTACTAGCCAACATGTAGAAACAGTGTGGGATTCTGGCAGTAGTTCTCAACTGGGGGTGATGTTGCTTCCCAAGGGACGTTTGGCAATGTCTAAAAATATTTTGGTTGTTTCATCTGATGGGAGGGATGCTACTGGCACCTAGTAGATAGAGTCCAGGGATACTGTAAACATCCTGCAGTGTATAGGACAGCACCCTCAACAAAGAGTTATTTGTCCCCAAACATCAGTAGTGCTAAAGTTGTGAAAACTTGGATTATGGAAATAGCATATAACCTTTAGGGTAGCTACTGTTTTGAGGGGTGGCTTGGATATTTACTAGAAATGTAATCTTAAGCAAAAGATACTTTTTTATTTTTATTTTTTTTTATTGTTTTTGACAGAGAGAGAGAGAGATACCGAGACAGAGAGAAGGGGGAGGGCCCAGAACAGTCTCCATGGTTGCACATCATTCGTTCTTTCACATAGTTTCATTCCACAGGTGGGCGGGGCTGCACAGGGCAGGAACTGGGCTGGGGTCTCACCCTGGTGAGAACCGAACTGGGGGCACTCCTTAGTTCAGCATGTGGGTCCGCACAGGCTGGGGCCGGGATTCGATCCTTGGTCCCGGGTGCTACAAAGTGAGCGCTTAACCCACTGAGCCATCCTGGCTTCCCCCAAGCAAAAGATACCGGTACTTAAAATGAGCTTCAATTGCCTCATCTGTAAAATAGAGGTAAGAATGCCTATGGTATTTTACTGGATTATGTTAAACACTAGGAATAGTTATTTAACAATTTATAATGCCTAACATACAATAAATGGTTAAACTGCAGCTGTTCTTAAGGAACAGACCTAATATTACGTGCTTTCCAATTAACATAATTTTTATTTATGACCTTTGTTGTGGTTTGTTGTCATCCTGAGACGATAAATACTGAAAATCTCAAGTCTCTCTAGATCACTTTGTACATTCATGTAGAACTTTGTCAGAATATATTTTATGTCCTTGTGGGTTATGTGAAATAGTTTATTGCAGATAGGCCTAGAACTCATGGAAAAGTTTAGTGACCTCACTTAATTTAGTACTTTAATTATATGACTCCTGTTATCCTTAAATATATATTAACGAGGAGAGTTACAAAATTGAAATATTATGCATAGTGCTTTTTATGCCAAATGCCCATAATGGAGTTCCAGAGCTGGTAGAATTTTAGGCATATGTGAGAGTGTCAGTATGTGGTAGTCTTTGGTAAGAATATTGTAGTAGATAATATGTTCAGTCTGTGTCTGGGTTTCCCAAGTGAGTAATTTTGTATTTAGTACTAAAGAACCCCTGTGGGATGCCGGGATAGCTCAGTATAGCTCAGCGGATTGAGCGCTTGCCCTGCAACTGTGAGGTCTGCAGGTCTGGGGATCAAATTTCGGCCCAGGCCCATGCAAGCCCAAATGCTGAACTGGTGCAACTGGTGACCTCTGGGATGGTGGTGAAGGTTCTTGCCTCCTATGGGAGAGGCCCCAATTCAGTTCCTGCCCCATGCTGCCCCACATTTCATGTGTGGAATGAAACTATGTCACAACTAATGGTATACAACTATAGAGACTGCTCTGGTCCTCCCCCTTCTATTTCTCTCTCTCACCCTCTCACCCTCACCTCTCAAACAATAAAATAAATCTTAAAAAAAAGTTTTAAAAGAAGAGCTGCTGTTAATTTCTGCAATATTGGAGTGATGATTAAGTGGAATCATTGGAGGCTGCTTTGGTAAAAGGCTGACTGCCCACCTTTTGAATTTCCCACTGGTTGATGTGAGTGCTTTTCTATCTCTACTTACAGAGGAAGCAGACAATTTTTATTTTCCTTCATAATAAACTTGATGGAAATCTTTTTCTGTTTATTCTCACTTTTATATTTTTATCAGTTTTTATTTTATTAATCATTACCAACTTGTTCTTAATTTTAATTTTTTAAGTAAGTTTGTTATGGAGGGGAATAATTTTAGATTGACATGAAAGTTGCAAAGACCGTACAGAAAGTTCCCATGTGCCCTGCACTCAGTTTCATTTAATGTTAACATTTTAATAAAACCATGGTACATTTGTCAAAATGAAAAAATTAACATTGTTACATATTACTGCAAACTGAAGTACAGGCTTATTTGAATTTCTGTTTCAACACAAATAAATGTCCTTTTGCCATTCCATAATTCAATCCAGGATACCAAATTGCATTTAATTACTTCCTTTTATAAAGAGTTGACTTGACTTACTCTGTATGAAAGTACCATGAACAGAAAGTGCTTTGTAACTATGAAATTATTTTCCTGCGGTACTATGTAGGGTAGCATAATGGTTAAAACATGCATTCTAGAACCAAACAGACTTAGGTTTGTGTCCTGGTTCTGCCATCTCTTACTGGTTGTTGCCCTAAATTTCTCAGTACCCTCATCTACAAAGTGGAAATTATAAGTAGTGCTTCTCTCATAGAATTGTTGTGAACATTAAAAAATAGAGGGCTTTTAGAGCACTTAATACTTAACCTGGTATAGTGTAAGTCCTTAATAATGACATTTATATTCTATATTATATAGCAGGGTTGTGCAGTCTTTTGGCTTCCCTGGACCACATGAGAAGAAGAATTGTCTTGGCTCACACATAAAATACACTAACCCTAACGATGAGCTAAAAAAATGCAAAAAAATCTCATACATTTATTTTTCATAATGTTTTAAGAAAGTTTACAAATATGTGTTGGGATGCATTCAGAGTCATCCTGGGCTACATGCAGCCTGAGGGCCGCAGTTTGGACAGCTTGTATAATGATTATGGTGCTGGATATTAATGATTTCAGGAGGGTTAATCTTTTAGTGGAAAATTTATTTTTTAAAAGATATTTAATTCATATACATTATTTAAATCTAAATGTTGGTTTTTAGGGTAGTTCTGAGGGCACCTTACCCACAAATGAAGCTAAGTCTATTTATAGTATTACTATGTCATTGCAGAATTACTTTTTTAAAAAGATTTATTATTTTTGACAGACAGAGAGAAGGAGGAGGGCCCAAAGCAGTTCCCATAGTTGTATGTCATCAGTTTTCAACATAGTTTTGTTCCACACAGGTGTGTGTGGGGGGTGGCTGCAGGTGGCTGAGCAGGGCAGGAACCAGGCTGTGACCTCCTGCATGAGAGGCACACCCCCACAAGCTGGGGGCTGAACTGGGGGCCTCCCACATGGGAAGCTTGCCCTGGCAAGAACTGTGCCAGGGGTCACACCCCCCAGTTCAGCAAATGGGTCCACACAGGCCGGGGCGGAGATTTGATCCTCTGACCCTGGGGCTGCAAAGCGATTGCTTAACCTGCTAAGCCAACCTGGCTTCCCAGCAGAATTACTTTTAAGAGGTAATTGGTCAAGGATATACCTTTTTTTTTTTTAAGATTTATTTTTATTGTTTTTGACAGAGAGAGAGAGAGAGAGATACATAGACAGAGAGAAGGGGGAGGGCCCAGAACAGTCTCCATAGTTGTACATCATTGGTTTTTCCATATAGTTTCATTCCACAGGTGGGCATGGGGCTGCACAGGGCAGGAACTGGGCCAGGGTCTCACCCCGGTGAGAACTGAACTGGGGGCACTCCCCAGTTCAGCATATGGGTCCACACGGGCCAGGGCCGGGATTCGATCCTCCAGTCTCCAGGACTGCAAAGTGAGAGCTTAACCCACTGAGCCATCCCGGCTTCCCCGAGGATATACCTTTTAAGCACTTTTCATCAGCAACTTCCTAAAAACTAGATCTATTGTACATAGTAATTTAGTAGTGTGCCTAAATATCATGGCTGGTTCATTTCTTAGTGTCCCCTTTAAGATGATCTCAAGGCTTTAATGTGTCAGTGGATTGTTTTATTCCCAAAGGGGAGATAATAAGTGGCATAATAATGCATTTTTTGCTTTATTCATGTTGTAGCATGTGTAATTTTAGGGCTTATGGGCCAAGTTAATCTGATTCTTAGGAATGCCTATTGTGTCACTGTAGATACTTTATTTGTAGTGTTTTGGTTTTGAGAATATTTGCATTTTGTCAGATCACATTAAGCCTCTTAAGTAATGAATTTTATTGAGACTTGTGTGTAAATCTTCCTTGTTAACCATGTATTCAGATTTTCTTGCCATAATGAGACTGTGGACTCAATTAGGTAGATGAGTTGACTCAACTTCCTCATTCTGGGGAAGAGATGGGGGGCGGGGTGGAACATTATAGAATGTAATATAGTCGATGTATTACCAGTTGGCATTCTGGACACTGTCTTGGATTAAAGCATGAGCTCTTAAGTTTTACTTGTTTAAGTGGGAAAAAGTTAACTACCGGTAGTACCTTATAGTCATTGTATTCTTAAGGAGATGATAACAATGGAAAAATGCTTAGAACAAATAGTATCTTGTCCTGTTCTTTAACGCTTGAAACAGCTCCCTAAAAGAGAAAGTGAGATTCTAAACTGTTGCTGGTTTTTAGGAGGATAAAAATGTATAAACCACCTATGTATTTCATGATAATAGTTTTGGTCGATTATCTACTGCTTTCACTTTATTCGAGTCTTCAGGGGCACCAGCCAAAAGGATTGTAAATTGGACAGGAAAACTGAAGCATTAATCTATTCAGAGTATGTGACCTTGAGGTTCATTGCTGGAAATGAAAATAGCAATTTAGTTAATAGGAGGAAATCACTGTACTGGAAAAGTGATATCTTTTTTAGGTTCTGAGGCTATGAAAATGAGTGAAGTTAGAGTGTGGGATGAAAATCATTAAAAGGGACAGGGAATATGTAAGATTTCTCATAAAGAATCTTCTGATACTTTATTCCCAGTGTATATCTAGACTTGCTTCTAGAGTTGTTTTTTACAGGATTGATTTTATTCTAATCCTAGACACCACTCAACTTGCTCCTTTTTTGAAAAAATGAGGTCAAATTTATGTCCTCAGGATTTCTGCATATAAGACAAGGGTGGCTTAATAAGTCAGATTTTATGAATAGTAAATTTTGTCTTTTTAAGTGATGTAAAGCTGATGATTATATCTGAAATATGTAAAGTAGAAAAGTAAATTTTTTTCCTTGTGTAAATCTCCATGTCATCTTTGCCTGGAAATGCTTTGATAATATCCTCCCTTAATTCTGATTTTTTTTTTCTTCTCCCCAGTTTATGTTCACAGCTCTTGAAATTTCTATAAAGGCTGGATATAGAATGAATAGTACTCTTACACTGGAATCAGTGTTCATATTTATACACTATTTTTTTTCTGGCTATTTTGACTAACCAGTCCCTGAATTTCTCTAACCCTATTTATAAATTTATTCCTTAAATCCTGTTTTCTTATCTGTAACAGGTGGATTTTCATAGCAACTACCTCAGAGTTGCTGTGAAGATTTAATAGGATATAGTAAGTCTTCAATAAATTTTTTAAAAAAGATTTATTTTATTGTTTTTGACAGAGGCAGAGAGAGACAGAAGGGGGAGGGCCCAGAGCAGTCTCTGTAGTTGTATATCATCAGCTTTTGGACATGGTTTTGTTCCACACAGCTGGGGTGGGGGCTGTGCATGGTGGGCACTGGGCTGGGGGCCTCCCCCATGGGAGGCATGCCCCTTTGAGCCAGAGGCTGAACCCAGGGGGTTGGAGGAGAGGGTGAGAACTGAACTAGGGGCCTCCTGCCTAGAAAGCACACCTCAGTTCAGCATATATGTGCTTGTGGACCGGGACCAGGACTTAATCCTTTGTGCCCAGGGCTGCAAAGTGAGCGCTTAACCTTTTGAGCCATCCCAGCTTCCCCTTCCATAAATTTTAATTACTGTTTTTTACGTCTTTGTGCAACTTGCTTATTATGTATAGTATCAGCAAGTCAAAACACAAATTGCTTACCTTAAAATAAACTCAGGATGCCAGTATAGGTCAACAGGTTAAGCATTTGCCTTGCAACCTCAAGGTCCAGGGTTCAATTCCAGGTCCTAACCGTTCAAACCCACGTGCTGACTTGCAGCAAATCTGGTAACCACCGTGGTGGTGAAGGTTCTCACCTCCCATGTGGGAGGTCCCCAGTTTGGTTCCTCCCTGTGCGGCCCCACATCCACCTGTGTGGAATGTACCATATCACAGCTAATGATGTACAACTATGGAGACTGCTCTGGGCTGACCTCCCTTTCTCTCTCTCTCTCTCTCTCTCTCTCTCTCTCTCTCTCTCTCTCTCTCTCTCTCTATCTCTATCTCTATCTCTGTCTCTCCCTCACCGTCTCTCAAAACAATAAAATCTTTAAGAAAAAAACAAAAACAAAAACAGCAGACTCCAAGGAACTATCTAAGGAACTATCAAATAGAAGTCTGTAGTTAAGGCAGAGAAAGATTTGTCAAGTTTTGAGTGTAATTTACTTATGTTTCTCTATGTTTTTGTTTAATATCTATATCTATAAAGTATAAATATTACATTAGGTCTATGAAGGGGGTGGGGAGGGGTAGGGAGGAGGAATGTTTAATTTTAGTCTCTCAAAGAACAGAACTTACCATATGACAGGCAAGATGAATAAAAAAAAATTTTTTGGCACTATGGATGTGTTCCTTTGTAGCCTAGATGCCAACTTTTTATAAATCAACTAACAAACTGAAAAAACTCACTTAAGAAACCCTGTTTATAAATCAGTTTTTAAAAGTAGAACTTTCTTTAAAACCCCCTTTCTTGGGAATTCTAATTTTTCTGAGATATAGTTAACAGGCCATTTTAACTATATACCATTCTCTTTGTGGTAGTGTTTCCTAAGAGAAATGCTAGTTTTCTAGAGGAAAAAATGTTATATGTGTTAGTTCAGATTTAAAGTGATGGTTCAAGTGGAAGAGACATAACCTTTGTTATAATACACTAGTAAATCAAGGCAGTTACTTGCAGGGACCAGATTTGTTCTTTTGTGTTTCTTGAATTATTGTTTGGAGAAGGCTCTCTGGAAAGAAAATAAATCTTTTTAAGTTTTAAGTTCTAAATTACTTTTTAAAATAGATTTTATATGTATGTTGTACTTAGTACAGAATTCAAAAGAAATAGTATAAATTGACAAGTGAGTCATCCTGTATAGCCTAGCCACTCAGTTGCTGTCTTGATTTGAAGTCAGTCTTTTTGTCTACTTAGTCAATGTGTCTAACTTATAAGTTTCCATAAAAGAAACATAGTTTACTGTGAGCAGAACTCTTTTTAAACAGTGTCTATGAGCCAGCTTCAGTATGTTTCTGAAAACATAACAATCTGAACGTGAAGATTAGGAAATGAAAGTAGAAATGTAGAATAGAAGGAATTTTAGAGGAACAGTAGAATTTTGTTATCTGGGGATGCATCTCTTCTGGTCAGTCATTGGCTCATTGACCAACGTGATCTCTTTTTTCAGTTTTCTAAACATAATCCTACAATTTGACCTTTCTGGATATTTTAATTAGACTGACTTTTTTCCTATTTCCTTTTTTGTTTTAATGTGTTAATAAGTGGAAAAAGTGTTTTGCCACAGAACATATACTTTTTTTAGCTGCATTATACACTTGGTTTAATTTATAATTGCCGGTGATAATAACAAAGGAATTCTGATTGTTCATTCAGTTCAGCATCCTTCTTTTTTTCTTCCCTGATGTTTTCCTCTAAATCTCACCTTTTACATTTCCCATTAACAGATCTTATACTTAACACTGTTTTCTTTATTTTAACATTAGAAAGATATGACTGGCTGAAGTGGTAAGTTGTAGTAGGACATTTATTTTGGACAACTGGTAGCCAAGATTGGGCATGTGTTGGCAGCAATATATAAAAACAGGCATTTGATCTTTTGATATGACACTTTGGTCCTTTATATACACTATAATTGGGTCTATTAAGTATATTGTACATAGGAAAGAAAATATCTTTTTCCTGCATATAAAGCACTAAGATAATGGAAGGGATTATTATTTCAGTCTTTATGAATTTTTTTTCCTTCACTAAATGCCATGCTTTCTGGTGGAGTTAGCAAACAAAAATTAAATCAGAAAAGAGACTCCTACATGTTATCATGTGATAGGGGGACTAGATAATTCTTCCTGGTTTGTTTTAATAAC
>PVKE010018990.1:0-28941 GCA_004027555.1 Craseonycteris thonglongyai | reverse complement strand
GGACCTAGAGACCATCTTATTAAGCGAAATAAGTCAGACTGAAAGAAACAGGAAACATATGACCTCACTTATAGGTGGAATATAAAAGTGAAAGAAACAAAGACTCAGAGACGTATGGACACACCCAATAACTTGGTGATTGCCTGAGGGAAGGGGAGGAGGGGGGAGGGAGAGAGGGAGGGCAGGGGAGAGAGGGCACCAGCATTATGGACACACTCAATAGTTTGGTGGTTACCTGGAGAGGGGGAGAAGGGGGGATGGAGAGTTATGAGGGGAGGGGGGAGTGGGCACCAGATATATGGTGGTGGAGGAGGGGAAGCTGATTTTGGGAGGTGGGCACATAGTGTGATGCATGGGTGATGTGATGTGGACTTGTACATCGGGAAACTACCTAATTGTTACCAACCAATGTCACCCCATTAAATTTAACAATAAAAAAATTTAAAAAAGGAGGTAGAAACAGTCAGTCTGTGTTGATATCATATTGTGACCCATCTGTTGAACAGAATAAAAGCAGTGAATGATTACTGAAAGCATTTTAAGGCATAATGCTTAAAAGAAACAATTGGTCATTAATTAATATTAGAAACACATTTTTCTATTTACCCATGCAATTCATTACATAGAAAAAGAGCCATGATTAGAAGTAAATTATGTTGATTCACTTAACTTGACTATACAGTTAATTCACTAAGGTGGTGATGCCTCTAATACAATATCCCTAAGGGAATGAGGTTAAACTGTGTGGAATTTGTCTTTTTAAGACAAAAAGATATTTGCTGGAACACATACTCAAAACATACTACAAAGATTTCATATGACAAGACGTTTTAGTGCTACCTATGACACTTAATGTTCCTGAAAATAATAAGACCGCTAGAAATGTGTGGAAACTGCTGTTAAAAAGCCTGTCACATTTGTCTATGAGACTATGTTGCCACCAGAAAGTAGCTTCATTAAAGAATAGACCAGGATTAGGTGCTATAAATGAAAGAATATGAACAGAATTTGTCACACATGTGGTCAGTGCAGCCCAGTGTTCTGGGAGTGATCCTCTCAATTACATTACCTTTCTATTTGGTTATTCCAACCATGCAAACAAGGTTTCCTAATGAGCTCTCTAGACTCACCTAATATAACATTCTATTTTGACTTTAATTATAATGAAGATATTTTCATTTCCTCCACCATTTAGGTATTGATGATTATGACTTTTCAATTATACCCATACTTTCAACAAAGGTATCAGTTCTTCCCTTCAAATACCTCCTGCTTTAAATGCCTCATTTTTTTTTATTTTACTATTTTTATTGCTTCTCTGGTTCATGAATGTATTATATTATACCTGGATTATTGCAATATTCTCAAATGTGTTTTCCCAGTCTCCTATTTCTCCTCATTAATATTTTGAGCCAATCACTACTGAAATAATCATCATAAATTACCATTGCAGACATTCTCCGGCTCAAAAATTTTGATGGTGTTGCTTAATGAGAGAATATAGGGTTAAAAACACTTAGACCAACATCTAAGTATCTCCATAGTCAAACTTGTGTAGGTGTGTAATGCAAAATTAAGTTCCTCAGTAATATAAAACTTTGAATAAAAGGAAGAATTAGAGTCAGGCAAGGCTAAACAGGGTGACCAATAGCAGCATTAATTATTGAGCTATTAACTTTGTTATATTCCCCATATTTATTGTGTCCCATGTCTAATTATTGCCAGTCTTTTATTTTCCTTTCATTAGAAACTTTTTTTTTTATGACGAAGAACACTATTTGAAAGCACTGCCTCTTGTTATCTTTTATAAATTGTTTAAGATTATTGAAGAAAAAAATACCCTAGGTCCCTGAATGATAGTAAGGAAAAGAATGTTATTAATTTAAGGGCAAGAGTTTGGGATAAGTGAATGATCTCTTGAACTTTAGATCCCATAATTACTAAATACCCATGGAAGCACTCCATGGTGGTATCGAGAAACAATGCTCCATGACCATTTCAGTGTTTCAGCATGGCAAGAGTTTCCACAGTGAAAAGCACTGGTACTTGGGCTTAAGGAGGATTGAATGGCAAACATGCCTTTGAAGTTAGAGATTGTATCTTTCTCCAAAGGAATGTGATGTAAACTCTCCCCTACGTCTATTTACTTACAGTCTAAGGACAATAAACCCTGAGCAATTTGTTTACATTTCAGGGTGGTGAAAGAGAGCTAAAGAACTTCTCCTTCCACACTTCATCATTCTCCAAAGAGGACTTGTTTATATCCAGAGCAAAGGTCTCCCTCACTCTATCTCCAGAGGCAGAATGGCCTGATGTACCAGCTCCTCTACATAAGCTCCAGGTTTTATAATTGCAGGGCCCATTTCCTCTGGTGTAACCCTAGCATGCAGAGTGACATCTTTTTCTCATTGCATTGCCCTGTGGAGAATATGGGCATAGAGTTTAAATGCTGCTAAAATTGCTCTGTACATATAAAAAAAGTCCATTTTCTGATCCAGAAGTATGATTATAGGTGCACATGCACATGCACATGCACACACACGTATATACATATACACCCTATATATACACATATGTACATATGTGTCATATAAATTAATCCATATACACTTAATAGTATGAGTATGCATATATGTATATCTGTATACATACATATGTGTGTCTGTATATATATACACATACATATATATATACACACACACACATATATGCAGCAGGCTATCATATTAACAGGTTAATACTTAAAATCCTACATACTCTGTTTCCCCAAAAATAAGACAGTGTTTTATATTAATTTTTGCTCCCAAAGATGCACTAGGTCTTATTTTCGGGGGGATGCCTTACATGTATTTCAGCGAGAGGCCAAACTGTAAGTAGGTCTTATTTTCGGGGATGTCTTACTTTCAGACTTAACAGTTGGTATCAAGAACTGCCTGAGAAAAGAGACAATTATTATAGATCCTGAAATATAGGAAGAATATAAGAATATATGAGAAAAAGCAATTGGGCAAAAAATGTGATTTTTTTGGCTCATAAAAATAGGGGATTCTCATATATTTGTTACTAATTAATGCCCTCTGGCTATTGGAGTTGCTAATTCTAAAAAGTTGAAATTTAAAATTTCCTTGAGATGGATTGGGATTAAAGTGCCTAAGATTAGAAATTGTGTGAATTGAACTGAATTTTTCACAGTGAAGTTTGTATGCTCATATCTTCTATAGACATTTCCTAGACTTTCTGCAACTTTTGAAGGTGGTGGTTTGAGTTGAGTGACATAGTTAATAGGAGTAGTGAGGGAGGAGGATAGAGAATAAATATAAGCAAAAGACTGTAGTGTGCATGTTCAAAATGAAGTGGGTAACTGTGGCTTTTATGTCAATTCTAAAATAATAATGCAATTATATTTTAAGCCACATGTAGTTCCACAGCTAAACTATGCATTCACACTTCCAATTATGGTTCTATCTTTTTATGTTACTGAATGCAAAACCAAGGACCTTACTAAAACCACAAAAAGGTCTCTCTAGGAACAGATGTAACAAAGAGACTAATGGAAGAGAAATGAGAACAGATGTGCATATGTCCTGATATTTAAAGTGTAATGCCCTGTATAAATGTCTAGTCCTCAGTATAGTCTCTTTTGGCAAGAATCTTGCTGGATCTCGCAGATAATCTTGAAGAGGACTAAAGGGTGGCTGATAAAAAAAATGAACATCATCTACCTTCCACAGGTTGGCTTGGTAACTTAAACATTAGAGAGCTTGAGCACTTTGGAGAAAATTGTCTGACACCATATATCATTTTCATATATACCTAAAAGAGGAGAAAAAATGAAAAGCTCTGCACAGCAAAAGAAATTATCAACAAAACAAAGGCAAACAACCTAATGGAAGAAGATATTTGCTAACAGCATCTCAGATAAGGGGCTAATACCCAATATAAAGAGTTCATTGCACTCAATGACACAGAAAAAAACAATTCAATTAAAAAGTAGGCAGAGGACATGGACGGACACTTTCCGAAGAGACAGACGTACACCACTGGCCAATATACATAAAAAATTAATCAAATTCAATAGCTTTTAGGGAAATGTAGATCAAAATCACAATGAGATATCACCTCACACCTGTTAGAATGGCTATAATCAACAAGACACATAATAATAAGTGTTGGAGGAGCTGTGGAAAAAGAGAAACCCTCACACACTGCTGGTGAGAATGTAAACTGGCTCAGCCATTATGGAAAACAGTTGGGAGGTTTCTCAAAAATTAAAAATAGAATTGCCGTATGACTCAGCATTCTCGGTTTTGGGATATACCAAATAATCTGAAAACATTTATTCATAAAGATATATGTACCCCAATGTTTTCTGAACATTGTTTATTGTGGCCAGGACATAGAAAAACCAGTGTCCTTCTATAGATGGCAGGATAAAAAAAAGTGTGGTAAATAGATCAATGGAATATCATTTGACTTTAAGAAAAGCTGGCATACTTCCATTTGTGACAATGTGGAGATAATCTTGTTAAGTAGAAAATTAATCAGACAGAAAGGGTTAAGAACTATATGACTTCACTCATATGTGAGATATAAAATTGAAAACAACAAAGGAACAAGAAAAACAACAGAAGAAACAAACACTCATGGGCACAGACACCAGTTTGATGATTACCAGAGAGTGATGGGAAAGGGGGTGGTAGATGAGGATGGGGAAGGTCAAATATGTGGTGATGAAAGGAGAACAGACTGCAGGTGATGAACACACAATGCAATATATAGGTGATGTATTAGAGAAATGTACATTGACACCTATATAAGATTGCTAACCAATGTCACCCCAATAAATTGAATAAAAAAATAAAAAATAAATAATTTATAATAAACAAGAAATGAATGATCTGTGCATATCCCTGCTAGCAACAACTTTTCCTCACCACATATACTATGGCTGCAAGTCCTACTGTTCGTAGTCTTGATCCATTCTGCCTCACGCATCTTTAAGAGAACTGCATGGTCAGCTATTTCAAGATCCCTAAATGTGAATAATTAACATCAGTAGAGGTTAATTATAGCTACCCATAAAGCTTCATTTAGTGAAGAATAAAACCCATCCTAAAATTTTAATTATTGTATAAATTATAATTACCTAGACATAGTAGTAGTCACTGTAAATAAGGTTGAACTTGTCTTCTGAAATAGGATTTTTGAAACAAGATCTGTGTCATAAGTAAAACAGCTTAAGTAAGAATCGTACAGCTTCATTATTAAGGAATTTAGCTGAAACTTCAGCTACTGTTTTAAATATAATGTAAAATAGGTAAAACAAAATGTGAGTTCACTTTGTCTTGTCTTATGGAACTTGGTGTACAAAATTAAATGATCTTAGCCTTAATTTCTTAACAGACTGACATTAGCAGTTCACATTGCCTTTTTATATATTTATTTTTATCACTAATGAAACTTCCATAAATATCTAATAATTAAAATATTATCTATAAAACGCATCAATCTACATGCTGCTCAAAGTGGAGAATCTATAAATATTTTGGATTTTTTGTTAAATGTTCAATTAAAAAAGAATAAGCATGACAATTTAACAGTCAGTTACTGAGAAATATAAACATAAAACATTTTAATTATTGAATTCTCAGAAAGATTTCTTAAAGAAAGCAACAGATATTGGATTCTTGATATTTACTTGTAGTTATTGCATAGTTGACAGGAAGAGCTGAAATCAAGGTGGGAAGAAATAATTGACAATATACAGTAGACTCTCCAGTAACCAGAACTCAAGTAACCAGCACTCTCAAGCAACTGGCAAAATCTTTTTGCCGGTTGCTTTTTTTTAAGATTTATTTTGATTGTTATTGACAAGAGATAGACACAGAAAAACAACAAAAAAAAAGGGGGGGGGAGGACCCAGAGCAGTCCCCATTGTTGAACATTATCAGTTTTTTCATATAGTTTTACTCCACCAGTGGGCATGGAGCTATGCAGGGCAGAAACCAGGCCTCCCACATGGGGGCCTCCTACACGGGAAACATGCAGGGGCAAGAGCCGAACCAGGAGCATCCCACATGGGCACCTCACCTCTGTGAGAACTGAACTGGGTGCACACCCCAGTTCAGCATATGGGTTCGCATGAGCCAGGGACAGGACTAGATCCTTGAACACTGGGCTGCAAGATGAGTACACATCCCGCTGAGCCATCCTGGCTTCCCCTTGCTGGTTGCTTGAGAATGCCGGTTGCTTGAGTTGTGGTTAACAGAGAGCACAGTTATATTTATCCAGTATCTAGCAATTCCCATGGGTGCTGGTTAACTAAGAGTCTACTGTATTTAAGACAACCATAGGGAATTTTCACATCCAAATATAGTGCCTGTTTCTAAGATGAAAATTTCTGGATAAAAGATTCTAAAATATTTTCAGAGGGGGTCACATGCACCTTGCATGTTCAGGGAAAGAAAAGTAGAGTACGCACTTTTGCCAATTCAAAATTTTGTCAGCTGCTAGCCCTTTTTCTGTGGTAAAATAAGGCCAACTCTATTTAAATATTAGACAAACACATATTTGTCTAAATTAATCATGGTAATTTCAATACCTTTGGCATAATTGGTTTAGGCATAAACATGGTAAGTATGGTACATTGTAGAAATTGTTACAAATGTAGTATGCACATGTTTTATGTTATTTGACTTTGTATCACCTTCCATCAAGAGGTATCTGTTCCTGAATTACTTTAATCTGGGAACGGTCATGGAATGTGCTTTGGCAAAAGGTACATAGCATTCATGATGAAAGCAAAGATATGAAACCTACTCGTGTTTTGGGTTTGCCATTTATTTGCTGCTCTTTGAAACTTTGTGACCATCTCTTTGTGAAATCCCAAAATAACCTGCTGGAGATAAATGGCCCAGTGATGTCCATCAACCCTTTTGAAAACCATCCAACCATCATATATATGCACAGGTTCATAGATTACCAGCTGACTATGGATGGAAACTTAGCTGACAACCAAACGAACTGAATAAAAATCATGCACATTTGTTTAGTCTTGTCCAGTGGTTATCCTACATATTTGTGAGCAAATAGATGGTTGTTGCTTCAACAAACAAATTATTGGAGGGTGTTTGCTTGCTTGCTTGTTTGTTTTTGGCAAAGGGTAACTGACACATTATATACTCTGTGTACTAAGATGAAATAAGGGAAGGCCTGTTGACAGGCTAAAAAGCTTTCTCACTTTTTTTGTTGCTTTTGGATGCAACTATATAATGAAATAATATTTAATGTTACTGTAATGATGTGAGAAATCAGTTGATATTTTGAACATAGAATAATATAATTATAAAGGAATATAGGCACTGGATGATTTTATATTAATGAATTAAGTAACTCTGAAACCACTTTACCTCCAGACTACTTTTTATAAGTTAAAATAAATTCATCCTCCATTGTTTAATTAATTGTTGTTTGATATCCATTCATAGCAAAAGCATGGTAATTAATAAAATATCTTTGAGAATACACATGATCTTGGTAAAGTTAAAGCCTGAGAATCTGTGCTAGGCTTCTGTTAGAACATCTTAAGAAAAAATAAATCATCAAAACTTTTCATGGTTGCTTCAGCTTGAGTGAAAATAATTAAAAACATGAGGGCTTCAGACATGTAACTATATGCCCACTATAAGGTGTTTGCCTAACTATGGAGATATATGGAGCTCTGAGCCAAAAAGTCATGCCAAAAATTATTTTAAAATATAGTGAAAATCCTCATATTCTCTAGGCTAGGGAGAAAAAGATCCACCAGGCTGGCAATTGCCCTAGAGATAGGAATCAAGAAAGACAAAGTCTGTTTTACCAAAACTGCAATGAATCTTGGCAAAATTCAGTATGTGATTCAATTAAGATCATCATTCTTTTACTCTACCATCTTAGCAAAGGAATTGATGAACTCTCTCTGATAGATTGTCAAATTATCAGATCTCCATATTTTTTCAAATATAAAATCCAACATTAAGTCCAAAATTATTAAGCTATTAGAGTGTATCACCTGTAAACAAGAGGAACAACAGAATCAGTCTCCAAGATGTTTGATTTAATTAGGTTGGTCCGACGTACTATTTTAAATAGGAGAGAAAGCAATGATACTCTCTCATTTCAAATGGTCCATACGTTCAGCCTACTGACACCTTAAATTGAGCCCAATGGGACGGGGCTGGTCATATCCATAAGTACTGTTTGAAAAGGGGCAGTACTGTTGTTTTCCATCCTGTTTAAACTGATACATCAACCAGCCTAGATTTAATATAATCAACAGAAAAAAAAGTCTAAAATCCCTGATACTAAAATATTCAATTAAATACAGTAAGTTAGAAGGTTCCAGAAGTACAGTGAACCCAAACAGGATAAATATAATGCACCCCCACCACAAAAACACATACATGTTTACTTATCATAGATAAATTATTTAAAGCCAACATAGAAAGTATTAAAAGTAGCCAGAGGAAAAAAAGATACATCACCACAAAAACGCAGCAAGACTGAAAGTTGACTCTAAACAGAAATGATGAAAGCAAGAACGTGATGGGCATCACCAAACTAGAATTCTACAACCAGCAAAAATAATTAAGACAAATGAACAAACAAACAAAACAAAACAAACAAACAAACAAAAACCTTGAGTTTTAAAAATAAAATTAAAAAAGGTAACATTTGCATTTGAAAATATCACTGAAAGTAATTCTTAAGACAGAGGAAAATAATCCCAGGAAAAAGAAGGAAATGCAGAAAATAGAATACATCAGAAAATATAAACACATGGGTATACGAGGGCTGTCCGGAAGGTATCCAGCCGTGTAACCATTCTTGTTACATTGACAATAGCTGGATTTTTTCTGGACAACCCTCATATATGTAAACACATTTTGTATAGCTAAACAGTACTAAATTTATTACTATTTTCCATAGTTTAAAACAAGTGTAGAATTATAACTCTTGACAACCCTAACATAAAAGGTCGAATATGGGATGAAGTTAAGGATAGCTACAGCTTTTTTTTTTTTAAAGATTTATTTATTGTTTTTGACAGAGAGAGAGAGAGATATATACAGAGTCAGAGACAGAGAAAAGGGGGAGGACCCAGAACAGTCTCCATAGTTGCACATCATTGGTTTTTCCACATAGTTTCATTCCACAGGTGGGAGTAGGGCTGCACAGGGCAGGAACTGGGCCGGGGTCTTCACCCCTGTGAGAACTGAACTGGGGGCACTCCCCAGTTCAGCATATGGATCCGCATGGGATGGGGCCGGGATTCGATCCTCGGTCCCCAGGGCTGCAAAGTGAGCACCTAACCCACTGAGCCATCCCGGTTTTCCCAGCCTTTTAAGATTCCAAAAGGAAACAACTCCATGATCAGGACCTTATTGTCCCCATAGACAAACTTATTAAAAGACTCTACTTTCCTAAAGAAATGCTTCTTAGTATCTTTTGTAGTGTTCTTTGATCAATTAACTGAATTCCTTTCACTGCTTTTTTTAAACAACTGAACACACAGAACTTTGCCAGGAAGCAGAGTAGTTGAAAAACTAAGAAGTCAAAATAGTAAGTAAATGGCCAATGATTATATACCTGATAAGTAACAAAACAAAAATTTAAGTGCAGCTGTTCTGAATCCAAGATTAACACTATTTTCTATCACTTGGTTTTTATGATTTCCAAGGTTTAATGACATTTATCCAGCTTTCTCAGGTTTTCTTTTTTTTTAATTTTTTTTATTGCTTTTGACAGAGAGAGAGGGAGATACAGAGACAGAGAGAGAACTGAACTGGGGGAACTCCCCAGTTCAGCACATGGGTCCACACGGGCCAGGGCCGGGATTCAATCCTCAGTCCCCGGCACTGCAAAGTGAGTGCTTAACCCACTGAGCCAACCCGGCTTCCCCTCAGGTTTTCTTAAATATTAGTTTTGTTAATAACCAAATTTGATTGATTTCTAATGAAGGAATTATTAAATAAATCACCAGTGTCAGTCTCTCCTAAATCTGGGAGCATATTCACTTAAATTTTATGCACTTTTCCATAACAAATGCATTTGAAATGTATACATTGATTTATATAGTTTAATGATAGTTAACGAAGTTGTGATTTGTTTTCTATAATTTTATAATTTCCAGTTGAGAGGGAAATGATGTCTATATCAAAGTAGTTAATGTCTCAAATATTTCTCTAAAGTAAGGCTTGTATGATGAGATACTAGACAATATATTGGTGATAATTTCATAGTATCTTTAATAAACATCAAATAAGTAAAAGTCAAAAGATGAGTGAAATCCAAATTTTTTGAGGACTTTTAATCATAATATTTTCTTAATCGAAATAAGCACAATTCTATTATGAAGCTAACACCTTCTGTTACCTTATATAGCAAAAAAAGACTTATAGTGTCATTAAATTAATGTTCTTGAGAAGTAGAATCTTCCTGGATTACATGGTAGTTCTGATATAATCATAGAGATACTTATAAGAGGGAAGCAATTAGTCAGACAGATGAAGATGTGAAAACAGCATCAGAGAAGCATTTGAAAATGTAACACTATTGCCTTTGAAGATGGAGGACAGGGCAAGCCAAACAACATAAGCAATGTGGCTCTAGAAGCCAGAATAGACAAATAAAACAAATTACCCCGTCAGAGTTTCCACAAGAAAGAGTTCTGCCACTAGCTCAGTGACATTGCTTTAAGATCTCCAAACTCCAGAAATGTAAGACAATACATTGCATTGTTTAAGCACCTAAGTCTGTAATAATTTCTTATAGCACCAATAGAAAACAGATAAAGAACTTTAAAACTCTTTTTAGTGTATGAGCTTAAATGTTTTCCTTCAGCTATATAAATTTATTGCTGTGTTTGACTTTGAATTCTTATGGAATTCAATTTTAATTTGTAATATTGATTCTCTACGCAATTTTATCTAATATACTTAACACCTAAGTATGTTTCAACTTTGGCAACTTTAAAATGGAAATCATATGCCAAGGAAATCTCATGGTGTTTTTTCTATCTTACTACAGAATCCTCAATGGGAGAGCATTATGGAAGAATGTCAGATATAGGTCAATAGTATCTACCCAATGGCAGAATTGATCAGTAAATTAATTTTATATTCTTAAATGAGAAACTGCATTTAGGATCTTGAATGCCTGCAGGAAATATCACAGAAAGTCAATGCAAATCAGAGTGGTTACTCCTGCAGTAGTAATTATTTGCAGGGACATTTTAGACAGAGGAAAATATGTTTCCATGCACTAGAGCTTCTGTTAGAGTGTGTATCTGAGGCACAAACACAGGGCCTGGGTGTTTGCCACTAGCAGAGATAACAAATCAGTAAAATAGATGAATTTACTACTCAGACTATAAGATTCTTAAAGTAAGAAATATGTTATTTAAATAATTCAAGTCACCAATGGAATGTACCATTTAGGCACAAGACAATGCAATAATAAGTAAGGTATCTCAAAATAGTGCATTAAGTATTGGGAATTTACCTTTCTCTTAATTATTGCCATTCTTTTTTTCTATAAAAAAAACAATATGGGGAAGCCGGGACGGCTCAGTGGGTTAAGTGCTCACTTTGCAGCGCTGGAGACCAAGGATCGAATCCCGGCCCCGATCCTTGCGGACCCATGTGTTGAACTGGGGAGTTCCCCCAGTTCAGTCCTCTCTCTGTCTCTGTATCTCTCTCTCTCTCTCTCTCTCTCTCTCTCTCTCTGTCAAAAAAAAAAAAAATACAATAGCAGAGGTCATACTCCTCCTCTTGCGTTTACTTACTTTTTTGGAAACTAGGAATTAAAATGAGTATTATGAAGCCCTCATAGAAATTTAATATCTTAACTGATTAGAAAAAGAAGTCTTCAAGTTATTCTTAAAAAATATTAAATCCATAACATTTCATTTTGATTTTTACTTTTATATTATATCCAAAGTCACGTTTTAACAGAATATTCAACTGTCTTGCAACTATAGAGTGAAAACCATCTGTTTCATGTGTCATTCAGATGAGGAAAAGTGTCACTAATCTCTGTGAGCTTTTGCCCAAGGAGAAAAAAGTTAGGCTTCTCTTTGCATTTGTGCTCACACATAAGAATTTATTTATATTACAAACACTAATACCTTATGTAGGGCACTAAAAGATACTTAGAACAAAAGTAACCATAAGAAGAGTTGTAACAAATAATGAGGTGCGTATATAAATTAGAATATGATCATTATATATTTTAATCAAATATTTGAACCATATACTATAAAACCCAAATGTGGTTTATTTCAGTTTTGCTGCATTCTATGTGAAAACTGTTTTTTTTTTCTTTTGTCTTTAAAGATTTATTTTTTATTGTTTTTGACAGACAGAGGGAGAGACAGAGAGTCAGAGAGAAGGGGAGGGCCCAGAGTAGTCTCCATAGTTGTACATTATTAGTTTTCTACATAGTTTCATTCTACAGGTGGGCACAGGGAGGCACAGGGCATGAGAGGCATGCCCCCAAGGGGTAAACTCGTGGCCTCTCATATAGGAAGCTTGCCCTGATAAGAACCAAACTGGGGGCACACCCCAGTTCAGCATATTGGTCTGTTCAGCATATTGGTCTGTTCAGCATATTGGTCTGTTCAGGCTGGGGCCAGGATTCAATCTTCGGATACCAGGTCTGCAAGACAGGGGCTCAACCCGCTGAACCATCCCAATATCCCTGAAAACTGGTTTTAACTTACATATGTCCTTTACTTCTGGAGTAGTAATTAAAGGCTTTAGATATTGACTTACAAGATAATCAGTTAACAAATCAGTTCTTTATCTCAACAAACATTAACAAATTTTTCCAAAATATTAGATATTCTCCTTGCACTAGAGAACATAAATATTAACTAGAGCATATTCTCATACATGGTATGTATCTTTTGCATATAACAAACTACTGTGAATATCATTTAAACCAGGTTTTGGGGCATAATAATCTTTTGATACCAATTAATTCTAAAAATTTTTATAAACTTGTTGATAACCTTGATACAGGTGTTGTTAGATTGGGACATGATAACATCCTTTCCAAAAAGAGTATTACTATTAATAAATTATTATTAATGGAGCACAGGGGATATAAAAGTAATTCTTGGTTATTTAAGTATCATTATAAAATTTACTTTATGCATATTAATGCAGTATAATGATGCTCAAAGAGGTGGCTTTATTTATTCCTACCTTAAGGCACAAAAATTATTAGTTGTTTAAAGAAATGAATAATCTAACAGTTATTCACCACTCTGTCAAAACTCCCTGCTTTGAATAATACTGTGGCAGCAACGGAGGTGCACTGTTCAGATTTCCCACACTTTCCTTTCAGCTATGAGGAGTGGTTAGCTGAGGGCTTCCAATGACAGGATATGGCTTCAGGATCTGCAGCAGCATTTCCATCAAAGTCATGGTCTTCTCAGGTAGTCTACAGAATTTAATGAAGCAAGGAATAATAATAAATTATAAAAATATCTCAACTGCTTCTCTATGGCAGTATAGCAATCTATGTTCCTGAATAGTATTGTAAAAATGAATGAAAAACTTCATTTGAGGAATACTTAATTTCTGAACCACTTTAAACAAACAGAACAGTGCATAGTGTTTATGTCATGGGTTAGAATATTTCTCAATTCCTATTAAAGCATCACATTTAAATACAAAGAGCATTGCGTTTATGTATGTCATTGGCCATTGAACTTGCAGGCATTCTGCTATTGGCTTTAGAAGGAGATGAAATTAATGGACTATAAAGTTTGGCTTCAAAGAACTTTAATTTTATAAGTACAGTAATAAAGGTCATGTTATTATTTTTTATATTATACATTCACCTTTTCCTCTGACTGCATGGCTGAAATTTAAACTTTATTATTAGACAGTGTCTACGTATTGAAGGAGAGTTGTGTTTTTTTTTTTACTGAAACAAAGTAATTATGCTATTATTAAAGTATTATTCAGAACAATTATGATAGGGAACACTTTCTATGGATCATCTCACTTATTTGAACTCTAAATTTTTATCATCTTATTTAATTCCTAGCACATTCCTGAAGATTACAGTAATATACACCTTTTACATGTGAAGAAGAATTGTACATTTTTCAGAGCAGTTCAGGTAATTTCAATCAGCTTTTAAGTGGCAAAATCAGGATTTAAATCTAGTTAGATGTAACATTATAGTTTATTTTTCCTTAAAAATGCCACACTGATTCTCCACACATTCATTCAAATATGAGTAAAATACTTACAAAGAAACTTTTACATATAACTCTGTTTTATTTTATTACCCTTAGATTTTCATTAAAATATTGCTTTCTACTTAACACTAAATTATGTTTCATGATTACACAACTTTCATGTTTTTTTCAGATGAATTAAGTTTTACAGGTTTCTTTGGTCAATGCCAGCCTTGCCCACTTTCTTCTCTACCCTGTGTCATAACCTAAGAATAAGACTTTCACATTTAACATTTATTCACCAGTCAGAAAAGACATTTCTCCATTTGAGATAAAAACAAAACAAAACAAAGTATATAAGAAAAAAAAATTGCCACATACCTTATGCTATTGGTTGTAAATAAAATAACAACATATTCTCAGTGGTTGAGTTTATTCAGAATGCACTTTAATAAACACTATTGTGTACCCCTCCTCCCCAAAACACTTAAGTTTCCCAACAGAGGCAAAAGTAATTCATTACAGAGAATAGTCACTTAATATATATTTTGGAAATATAGATATGACAGAAAGAGCTCACAAAGTCAAACGTGTGTCAGGAAGTATCTTGCCACATTTCTGAGAAACAAATTAGAAACTGGTTAAGCAAATAGAATCAATATATTCTTTTTATTTTTCATATTAATAGTCTATTATCTCAGGGATTGACTGCAAAAAAATATGTATGTGCTATGTTTAATTTTGGATATTAATGTAGTCAATTTCCCAGTAGATACATGAAGCATATCACATCTAGAAATATATAATTTTTTATTTCCTAAGCCTTTCTGTTATATATAATTTTTGCAGGAAAATGAATATTGAAATCACCCTTTAAAATTATTAATTATCTTGACAGAAAAAAAAGTGTTTTCCCTAAAGGGTATTTAGTAATAAAACTAAAATGAATTTAAAATTTAAATTATTTTTTCTTACTACATTTAGCAGAAATATTACAGAGTCAGAAGACAAACTTAGATTTTTTTTTGTCTGCTAAGGGGGAGAAACATTGATCCAGAGTGAAATAATCAAACAAAAGTTTACAATTATAAGAACTTCACAAGAATATTTCATGAAATTTAGGCAGCAAAGTAAATATGTATGCTTACAGCCAAATTTAAGATGAAGCATCGGTTTTAAATGGTTATATGAGCAATATATATCTTGATGTTTGATGTTGTGTCAGAGGCCCCTTAAACTATCCCTTTATTTGGATACATTTTTCTATTTGCTGTATTGGCTGTTTTCTGCTACCTTGTCTTCTAAATCGCTGATTCGATCCACTGCTTCATCTGATCTACTGTTGATTCCTTCTAATGGGCTGGGTTGAAAGCTGGCCACTAGGCATGCCAACCCTGGGTCCCTTCTGGGTGAGGACTCACTGTAGGCCACGTTGAGCTGCAGCCTATGCCCTGCCTGGTGCCACCTAGCATGAGCCACAAAACCACCACCTCCTCTGGGCTTGGAGGTGCCTCATGAGTCCAAGCTGCAAACTGAGGTCATCTATTACTAGTATCTGGCTTAGAGCTGTTCAACCAAAGGTACACAACTCATGGAAGTCAGATGCTACTTGTTTTATGTTTTTGATGTTTGAGAGATTATAGGAAGTCTGCACCATGAGCCAAGGCAGGCCATTTGTATGTAGAAGCCACTCAATGTGGCTTGGGTGGCCCACAGGTTGGATGGGGCAGGAGTCATCAAGGCTGGGTGATGGAACACTATTCACCAGTTGATGCACACTCAGTAATGGCTGCCACCTGAGTCTTCTGACTGAGAAGGGAGAGAGCTGAATAAAGAAAGAATGGCTTTGACAGCTCCATTTTTTATCTGGTAGAGAGCAGCCCCCCAGCCCTCACCCTAAAACCAGACTATTTAGTTCCTCTCCATATGTCCCTGACACCTTTCAAACTGCTAACCCAGTGCTGGAGCTCAGAGTGAATGAGTCCATCAGCGAGTAAGTCCATGTGCAAGTCCTTCAAGAGGAGTGCCTGAAACTATAGCCAGAATCGTCTCACTCAGCCACAATCTCTGCTGACTTTACACCCAGAAATTACAAGAACTTCTTTCCTTGACATAGTATCCCAAGTGTAGCCTGTTCTGAGGCTGGGAACTCTCACTCTCTTAGAAGAACCTGCACAGCTGAAATATCCCTCCTGATTTTTAATGGTAACACATGGGTGTCAGACCAGCCTGTTCTGTCTCTGCCCTTCTTACCAATATCAAGGTGGCTTCTTCTATATGTTTTTTTTGTGTGTTTTTTTTAGATTTATTTTATTATTTTTGACAGAGACAGAGAGAAGTAGGAGGGCCTAAAGCGGTCTCTATAGGTTTTTCGACATGGTTTCATTCCACACAGGTGGATGTGGACTACACAGGGTGGGAACTGGGCTGGGGGCCTCCTGCATGGGAGGTATACCCCCTCGAGCCAGTGCATAACCAAGGAGTGAGAACCAAACTGAGGGCCTTCTGCATGGGAAGCACACCCCAGTTCAGCATGTGGGTCCACAGGGTCTAGGGCCAGAATTCAAACCTCAGTCCCCTGGGCTATAAAGTATGCACTTAACCCACTGAGCCATCCTGGTATCCCCAGAAAGACATTTAAAAAAAGAATTATTTTATTGTTTTTGACAGAGAGAGAGACAGAGAGAGACAAAGAGAAGATGAAGGGCCCAGAGCAGTCTCCATAGTTGTACATCATCTGTTTTCCACATGTTTCTTTCCACACAGTTGGGCAGGGACCACACAGGGCAGGAACCAGACCAGGGGGCCTCCTGCATGGGAGCCATGCCCACTCCAGCTGGGGGCCAAACCAGGGGCTTCCCACATAGGAAGCTCACCCCAGCAAAAACCCAACTGGGGCCTCTCACATGGGAAGCACACCACAGCTCAGCATATGAGTCCGAATGGGCCAGAGCTGAGACCAGGATTGGATCCTCTCACCCCGGGGCTGCAAAGTGAGTGCTTAACTTGCTTAGTCATCCCAGTTTCCCCGAAAGGAAGATATTTTGATGATATTCAGGACATCAAGAGTAATGTAATGATGACTCTGATAGCTGTTCAAGAAAACAAGTTCCAAAATGAGTTGAAGGGTTGACTAGGTGCTGGTATTAGTGCATAGCTTCCCAAGGGGAGTACCTCAGAGGTGAACATAGTGATATTCAGCAATGAGGTATGTAGCACTTTTTCTAAGATGAGTTTGAAAACTTAATTGTCAGGTCTCATATATAAAATATAATGTACAATATAATATGTACTATATTATATATAATTCCATAAACTACTATAGATTATTTTTAGTAGATATTAAACCAATTTAAAATGCACAGAATTGGTTCATTATCTACTAAACAGAATCCAGAGCACTTTGTAGATTTAAAATATTAGTAAGATTTATTTGTGAATCATAGGGTACTGAATAATTCAGATTTGACTTTGTAGAATTTCTATTTGGGCACATGTATATACCTTATGTTTTAAGAAAATTTTAAGACTGCAATCAATTATTTTATTCATTATTATACACTTAAGTAATATATGTTTAGTATTTATACACCATGTTAATTATAGGATAGAAATAATAAACACAAGGCCTTAACATATTGTACACATTTTAAAAACTTTAAAGTCTTCTGATAAAGCAAGTGCTGAAGTTTATTTCATTTTGATTCGTGTTATAGGTGCTTTATACCATGATATTGACTTGGGTTGTGAGCAGTGTTCCTAGTAGAATTGATTTATGATACACTCTGTTGCTACCCAGACAGTTTCCACTGAAGTGACAAAGAAGTTCTGCTTCCATACCCATCTAATCAATGGAAATCAAAGTGAGACTAGACAAAACAAAACGCTTTACACAAGGTGACTAGATACTAAATGTCATATTGTGTGTGCTATGGGTGAAAATAAATAGTGGACACATATACCTTGTTAATTGGCATTATTATTAATATGTGCTTCCCACAAGATCAATTTATACCTGGTAAAGAGACTATAAAAACTGTTGTTGCATTAAATGATTTGTTAAAAATGTAAATAAGTTCATACATTTTATGTGAAGGTTAATACTTCTTATAATTTTTTTTTTATCAGTGATGATATAGATATTCAAATATTTAAGGAAGAAATACTAATTGACTAAATAAGAGAAAATAAATATTCTGGTAGGGAAATTACTTAGATAACATTATTTTGCCAAGTTGAAAAAGACCATGAAATGCTCTTGAGGCTCTTTAGTTTTAATGGACAATTGCCAATCCTTATAAAATATTGCAGATTAAATAAGTGCATTATTTCTGCACCTATATTTTATTTTGCCTTCAAATTACATTCAGCTACATCTACTGCATTTGTTCTGAAATATAGTAAAAAAAACACAATGAATAAAACATAATGCCAGAAACATATTACACATTATCTTTATATTCTTAAACACTATATATTGTAGTGCATTGCGGTTAGAACATAAAACTTATGGGGTGGGGGCAAATAGATGGCAAAGCGTGAGGAAAGATAGGGTGGGGACAGATTTTAATGGGTCTTATATGCCATAATGACCCCAAATAGGAAACATACAGGTTTTTAAAAATTGATTTGTTTGATTATCTAATGTGGACTGTTATTTAAAAAGACAAAGACCCATTCTCTTTCAAACTAGATTATTTTCTGCAAATGTTATGAATATCTCTTTCCTCCCAAGTATGCAGAGACTATTAGTAAGATAGTAGGTTTAGTTTAATATTGGGTTCCCAAGATGTCTTTTTTACTTCTTTTTTGTATTGTTTTGTTTTAATTTGTTTTTGACGAGAGAGACAGAGAGACAGAGAGAAGGGGGAGGGCCTAGAACAGTCTCTATAATTGTACATCATTAGTTTTCTACATAGTTTCATTACACAGGTGGGTGCAGGGCTGTGCAGGGCAGAAACTGGCTGGGGGCTTACTGCATAGGAGGCTCACCTCCATGAGAACTGAACTGGGGGCACACCATCCCCATGGGCCAGGGCCAGGATTCGATCCTCAGGCCCCAGGGCTGCAAGACAAGCATTCAGTCTGCTGAACCATCCCAGCATCCTCAAGACGTCTTATTTTAACTTATGTAATTATGCATTCTTATTTTTAAAATACATGTTAGTTAAACAACATCAAAAACAGGAAAATGCAAGAAAAACATTGTAGAATGTTAAGAACATGAAAAAAAACAGCCCAGGTAATTAAAATGTAACTATAAGATTTGTAATATTTATGTCTGATGAATGTTTGCAGATAATGAATATTTTTATCTTATTTAATTATGTTTAGAAAATAATTAAAGAAAATTATATAAAATGATATTCACATTTGTAAACTCTTTTTACAAAGAAGTTGTAGTAAGCTAAAAAAGTCATATAAAATTTTTTGATTTTTAATTTTTATGAATTTCCTAGAGTCATAATAATTTCCTTTGAAATTATTTTTTGTAGTTAAATGACACAAAAAATAGTGAAAAACAGTTGATTCACAGCTCAAGATACTAGTATGAAATGACAGAATTCCACTAATCTTGGTGTCCTCCAAAATACTGGAACATAGTAGGCAGCCAGCATTTGAAAAGAGAATCCAAATAGACTTAAATCGTGTAGCAGCCCTTGTTATCTATATTGAGGTGGAACAATGTTTAAAGTGTCAAATTAATAATTATCTTTAAAAAACTTAGAGATATTTGAATCTGTTAGTATGTGTTTTTTTTTTGACATCTTAAATATTGGGGTTTACATTTTATGAATATAAGTAATACAGTACATTTATAAAGAATGATGGGATATCTTTTATTTAATTGAGGATACATATAAATCCCTTGAAAGGTTACTTTCTAATCTTATACAAATGTAAATTTTACTTTAAGAATAATGTTGATCTTCAAAAATTTGAGGAAGTCCTAGTAAATTGCAATGATACAATTTTTCTTTACATTGGCAAAGATACATGAAAGATGAAGAACAATATAGTCAAAAATAAACAAATAAAACCAGGAATACTACAATGTAAGATGTGTGTCATCAGAAGAATTGTCTTTATTGTCTGCATCAGTATATAAGAGCAGGGTTTATATCCCTTTCTTGACTTATCCTTCTAACCTTACACTATAAAATTAGATTCTTATACATTCAGAGCTCTAAAGCTCCCCATTTCCACTATTCTTCTTTTCTCATTTTTGGTCTATGCATTTAAAATTATCTATGAAAAGAATAAAGTCATACCTCATCGTCTATTGTGTTTAATCTATCAGTATTCACACGTTTCTCCAATGACATTATTCACAGTGTCAAGAAAAAAAATGCACCTTCAAAGTATTAAATGTGGTCTCTTTCTCTCTTTAAATATGATAACATTTTAAAAGGTGAAAGAGGTCTACCTTGAAACTAGCAACTGATTTCATGCTGTAAGTTCCTCAATTTATTCAAATTTTATATTAAATGGAGGAGCACAAAATCATATCAAATATGACTGCCCTCCTTTGTTAAAGTCAGACATATTAGAAAGCAATAGACCTATACAATCATTATTAATCAAAAGATGACAGTCTATCATAACATTTTTTGAGCACCTATTTTATTGAACATTACCATCTAATATACCATCCATAATTTCTCAATATAAATATAATTATAGTATATGAAAAAAAGATAGGTCTTGAATATGGAAAACATATTTTAATTCATGGCAGTGTCTATTCAAATGATTTTACACAAGCTAGTTCATATATCTCTTTCATTTTTCTGACTTTTAAGATGAGGGCATTAATCTATTTCATAGAAGTCCATGGGTGTTCAAAGAGATGGTTATTTTATAATTTTTTTGGTAAACCATAAGATATTAAACAATTATAAATCATTTGTAAAGATCCTATCACAAAATAGAAAATTATGGAATTTCAGAAAGCATGGCAATTCTTCAAAGTACAGTTTGGTCAGATATCTCTTTACCTAAAATAAATCTTTCTAATAGAATCATGAATATTGGGACACTAATTGACTCTGCCCCAGCATATTTATAGAGCAGAGACTTTATTCTATAAGGGGCAAGCCAAGATCAGAAGCTACTGGCCCTTACCACAAGTACCCACTCACTGAGCAAGAGGTTCACTCCAAGAAAATGGAGTTCCCACCTCCCAACTCCAATGCAGTAACACAAAAGTACTACCCAAGTAGAAAGTGCTATAAGGAAACATGCTATTCAGCTCTGCCTGAAGGGGTTGACTTAATTTAAAACAGAGAATGGGTAACTTCATGTTTAAGGAGTTGTGTAAAATGATGGAGATATTGGTGGTGAGCACATATGATATATGTGATATAACATTGGTGATACAAGCAAAAGAGAGTAATAGTTTCATAGAGAGAACCAGGAATAGAGACAGTTCAGAAGGGCCCTCCAGAAATCAGTCAGCCCTGGGGATCTGGTAGGCTGTGCAAACGTTCTAGGTTGCACCTACTTAGGAACAGTCAGAAAAGGATATGTGGACTGATTGGGAAGCACACAAACCCACCAACACAGAGGAGAGGCTTCACTGGTACAAGGGGCTTTAAACAAACCTCTGATCAAATGCTGTCTGAACAATAAGCCTCTCTAACCTATAGGCTACTCCTAGGAAAGCAGGCTTAAATATAGTATTATACATATCCCCGAAAGTCTGGAAGATTGTTTAAATGACCAAGGATATACGCCTTCAGATACAATAAGAGAACTACCAAGCTGAAAGTTCCTGGCCAAAGATAGGGCCAACTACCTGAGTAATAATAAGTGCAAATAAGATAATAAAAAATTGTGTGTGACCTCAGAGAGTGCTGGAAATTGACTTCACTAAATGAATTTGGTCAAGTCACTTAACAAATAAACAAATAAGTAATCAAACAACAAGAGAAACAACTACCCCTGAGCAGTTTCAGGGTCCACAGTGAACATATGACCCAGCAATTCCAGTTCTAAATACTTATCCCCACCAAAAGGAAAAGATATGTCCACCCAGAAACTAGTACACAAATAGATCAGGAACAGCATCATTCATATTAGCCAAAATCCAAAAACAACTTAAATGTCAGTCAACTGATAAATTAATAAAATATGAATAAACTGTGATACATCTACACAGTGAAATATTATGAAGTCATAAATAGAAATGAAGTAGTAAAATGTTATAACATAAATGTCTCTCTCTGTCTCTGTTTGTCTCTGTCAAATGCAATAAAGATAAATTAAAACAAACAAACAAACAAAAAAAATTGCAACCTTAGGTTCAAATTCTTAGGGAACTGCCAAACTGGGGTATGGAGTTTCATTCAGTGGGAGTAAAAATGTACAAAATTAGATTGTGGCGATGGTTTCACAGCTCTATGAACATACTAAAAAGTACTGATTAGTACACTTTCAATGAGTGAATTGTATGACATATGAGTTACATCTCAGTAATGCTGTTTTTAAAAAACTTGGGCATATAGTAAAACAGATATTTTTCAGTTTCTGTTTCTTCATGTCTCATTCCTTAAAACTACTTTTCCAGCCAAAACTGGTGCTAAAAAAGTGCCATGAGCGGGTATCAGGACAGTTCAGCATGTTGAGCACTTGCCTTGCAATAACAAGGTCCGGAGATCAAATCCTGGCCCTGTCCTGTGCATACCCATATGCTGAACTGTGATGCAGCTGATAACTACCAGGATGGCAGTGAAGATGCTTGCCTCCCATGCAGAAGGTCCCAGTTCATTTCCTGCCCCATGTGGCCCCACATCCATCTGTGTGGAATGAAACTATTTCACAACTAATGAGGTATAACTATGGAGATTACTCTGTGCCCTCCTCTCTCTCTCATCTTCTCTCTCTCTCTCTCTCATCTTCTCTCAAACAATAAAAAGAAAAGAAAAGAAAAAAAGTGCCATCTGTGACTACTTCATAACTCTGTATCTAAGTGACCATTGATTGGGTAAGGGGTTGACAATCTAGGAAGATATCTATCTATGGATCAACAGGCAAATTAGTTTTCTTGAAATTTTCAACTGAGGGATACATAATTTCCAATTATTTGTAGGTGTTTAAATAGTAAGTTCATGTGGTATTGGAACTAGAATAGCCATTTTATAAAAAGTAAGTTCAAGCTGATTATTATGCAAAGAAAATTGTTTGCCAAAAAAATAAAAGTAAATAAACACATGTATAGAGTCAACATACAGAAACAAGTAGCAATGACAAACCTAGGACTGGAGTGGGGTGCAGAGAAAGACAGAGAGAGACAAATATAAATGAATCATTGCTTAGGTTACTGGTGACCCTATTTCCAACTTCTAGTCACGTTGTCCCAAGTTTGGTGGGTATTTTTTTTTTGTTATTATTGTTGTGTTGTTTTTTTGTTTGTTATTTTTTAATGAGAGGACTCACATATTTCCATTAAATCTGATACAGCTTAAGGAGATACTAGTTTTTATTAAAAAAGAAACTCTGTAAATTAATCAAAATTAATGGCGCAAAACAAGTCTACATGCAAAAGATGCAGTAAAATGAAAACCTTACTGGAGGTGCTGTGGGCTGGAGGCTGCATAATCGAGAAGGGATAATAAACAGTCTCTGATAAGATGTGGCAATAAAGGCAATGAAAACTAAGGGGATTTCAGAACTGATGCCTGTAATGACAGGAGACCATGGAGGACTTAATAACCAAAGGGAAAAATATATAAAATATATTAGTATTAGTAGCTTCAGACAATTTATGAAAATTAAAAGATAAACTCAGATACAAAGCATACTGATATGAAATATAAAATGAGGAGTTTGTATATGACTTGTTTAGGGAAGTCTGTTCTGTAATTGTCATAGTTCTATGAGAGAAAATTTAAGTTAGAAAATAACATCGAATCAACATACTCTAGTCTGAGGATGCTGGAATGGCTTAGACTCAGGGTTGAGCACTAGCTTTGCAGCCCTGGGGTCCCAGGATCGAATCCCAGCCCTGGCCCATGTAGACCCATATGCTGAACTTGGGTGTGGTCCTTAGTTTGATTCTTGTTGTGGTGATCTTCCCATGTGGGAAGCCCCAGGTTAGGTCCCCAGTTTGTAGAGGCTTGCTTCCTACACAGGAGGCCTCTGGCCCAGTTCTTGCCCTGAGCAGCTCTTGCCCACCTGTGTGGAATGAAACCATGTCAAAAACTGATGGTGTACAACTATGGAGACTGCTCTGGGCCTTCCCCCTTCACTCTGTCTCCCTCTTTCTGTTTCTATGTCTATCAAAAACAATAAAATACATCTTTAGAAAAAAAATACTCTAGTCTAAAATCACACATGTATTGCACTTTGTATCTCATACAATAGCAGGTGTGATGCTAATAAAATAAATAAAGTCCTTAATTTCTAAGTAATGAGAGTTTTGACAATTTAATATATTCTTTCTGTAACTGAAAACAGAGATGATCTTTATCCATTATTAGGTTTTGAAATGTATGTTGTCAGCGAAGTAAATTTGGTCTGCAAATGTAAGTGAAGAGTCATTTTCTTAGTACTTTATGAGGAGTAAATATAATTGTTTTGAGTTAAGAATATGTTATATCAATATTTAATGACAAGAATTTATTTCTGCATAGTCATTTGTCAAGAAAATTTGTGACATGTAACAAATATTAAAGCAAAGCTTTGGCTTTGGTTTTGATTTTTGTCAAAGATCCACTCTTTGAGTATCTTGACACTTAATCCTTTAACAGTTTAAATAAAAGCAAATATATTCAAAATCTCTAACAAGTTACAGTCTTTGCACACTCATCTTCTTGAAAGTAGAATACTGTACATAGCCATCTTATCAATCTTTACACTGTTTTCTCTTCATGCCATGACATCACAGAGAACTAGAGAAATGCTATATCATATAATAAAAATATTCTTTAAAGGATGAAAAATATGAGCTTTGAAGGGGGATTTAAAGAATCTGTGCCATAGAAATATCCAAGAGAAATAGAAGATAAAAATAAAGAAATATTTTTGTAACATAAAAATTCCACATGAGATGGTATCATTAGCAAGATTATTACCAGCATTTTTTATTTTCATATGCAATAAAAATTAACATTTATTGGGTTAATGTCTTATACAATAAAGTATACGAATTTATGATAGTAGCAGAAGCTACATAAAAATTGTTTATGATGCTGTATGTTTTGTACTGGCTCTGGAGACCAGTGAATGTCAGTCTCTCCAGAAATCTTTGTGAAATTAGAGATCGAAGCACGTTACACGCATCCATGTAGTGTACTTTTCTTTTAGTACATTTTGTCTTGTATGACAGTTTTAGATCAGTTTCAAAATCTTTACAGCTTTTTAACTTATGACAACATTTTACAGCTAAATTATTAATAATAAAAAATCAAAGTAAATATTCAGTAACCTCTTGGGACAATATTTGTGATATATATATATAAGCAAATAATGATGATATAGATAGATATAGATATATTCATATATATGAAATCTGCAATTAACTTTGCAAACTCATCCTAGAAAAAGTGCTACATACCTCATTGCTGAATATCACTACAGTCAACTTTCAAATACTCCCCTTGGAAAGCTGTGCACCAACTCTAGCACTTAGCCCAACTTTCAAAGCAATTTTTGAACTCTTTTTCTTCAATGGCCATCAGAGAAATTGTTATATTACCCTTGATGTCCTGAATGTTATCAGAATATTTTCCTTTCAATATTTCCTTTATTTTTGTGTAAAGAAAAAAGTCATTGGGGCCAGATCAAGTGAGTAGGGAGGGTGTTCCAATACGTATTTGTAAATGATATGAAGAAATCAATTACTCCCAGCACAGTAGGCCTTATGACCCTTGTGTATCATGGGTGCAACTTGTCACAAGTCTTACAGGGGTGATGTGGTTTGTTTTATATTTTATCTAGTAAATCAGTTCCTTTAAACTGTCAGTTGAATTTCTTGGTTCATGAACTCTTTGAAATTATAGTCGAAATTATGTGTGCGTATGTATACATGTCTTTAATTATGATGTGGGTCTATTATATTCTCAAAATAGTCCTTACTTCAAGAAAGTTGGAGAAGATGATGGGATGGCTCAGCAGGTTGAGTGCTCATCTTGCAGCCCCAGGGTCTGAGGATTAAATCCCAGCCCTGGCCCATGTGAATCCATATGCTAAGGTGGGTTGTGTCCCCAGTTTGTTTCTCACTGGGGAAAGCTCCATGGGGGAGCCCCCCATCCCAGTTCCTGCCCTGAGTAGCACTGCACCCACTTGTTGAATGAAACTATGTAGAAAACCAAAGAAGTACAACTATGGAGACTGCTCTGGGCCCTCCCGCTTCTCTCAGTCTCTGTCAAAAACAATAACAATAAATATTAAAAAAAAAAAGAAAAAGGAAAGTTGGAGAATCAGTATTCTGTTTCTAAAAATGCAAGGTAAAAGGTGTAACTTGAGAAAATACTTTTCAAACTTTATCAAGGTTATAAAAAAATAAATAAATGAGTTCCCTGTATATTTTCTCTCTACATGCCACATGTTCCAAATGCTATATCTATGAATTCAATTTATCATTGATGCTTTGACATTTGTATACTTATGGTAGACTTTAAAAATATTTTGCTTAACTAAATTTATCCTGCTATAGAAATGCTGAGTCAAATTATAATATTCTTGTGTACTGAGAAGAGACAGCCATAAATCATCTCTAGCAAAACAAATATTTCTCAGCAAACTTTTCATTTTAATGAATAATGAAGATGATAATTCTGTTTAGAGGAAAACCTGATGACTATATCTCCAGAGTCCATAAAAATTCTCCTTTGAAAAAGGCCCCTTTGAAAGAAATCCATCTATCTGCGCATCTATCCATTGACCAACTGAATGTTTATTTTACATTTATGTTCAAGTCTCTATATTTTTCATTTAAAAATAATTATGAGCTTTTATATTGTGACAGCATTAGAAATTGAATGGTAAGAAAACCATATTATTCATATCCACTTGAAAATTACATTTTAGTAAAAACTATAGTTATCTACCCAATGGTTAGACAAATAAATAATTACAAATTGTCATAACAGCTTTGGAGAAAATGCAGGATGCTCCAGGAGTATATACTAAGAGGATTTGACCTATTCTAGAGACAGATTTTATAACAGATTTTATTTAAAAAAAAATTACCTGAGTTATATGATTATAAAATCAAGGCTACATAATGTAGTTACTTACTGTGTTTCTTTTTTGTTTTCTGTAGCAATGTTTTGTGGTTGGTTGTTCTGAGCAACAAGACGATTTATTTATAGTGAACTAACTTAGGTCAAATGTAACTGCTGAACTAATCACTGTGGAAGAGATAATTAAAGTACTATTTGGAAATGGATAAATGAAGACATGGAATTTTCAAAAAGGAATCACAGAATTCTTATTTGTAAATCATATTTCAGTAAAGTCAACTTTCTCTTATAAAAGAAACTCAGAGAAACAATAAAAAGAAAAATAATTAAAAACAAAACAAAACAGATAACACTGAGAACAAAATACTATAAGATAAGTGGGTCATATATTTGGTTATAAAATTTTGAATATAAAAAAAATAACAATAGCTCTTTGTGTAAATTATGAGTAGAAAGTTCCCTATAGATGCAGAAAATTTGTGGAGCAGAATCAGTAAGAAATATGTGGGGTTCATTAACATGAAACTAAGGAATGTAGGCATTATGAAATCATCTAATTAAAAACTGGAACATGATCAGGGTCAAGGGCTGAGTCTTAAGTAACCCCAGTATAGAAAAATCAGGCAGAGGTGGTGATCAAGAGGTTAATTTGACTATGGAGATACTAAAAACTTGGCTACACATTTTACAAAGGGTAAAATGCCAGGAAAGAAATGAGGGAGTCATGAATACGCAGCCATAGAAGGATAAAGCAATTGAAGTTTCTTTTAGTTTCTGATTAGATTACAGAATGGTCATAGTGACAGTGGGAGAAAAGTTAGGAGGTTGCACTCAAAGGTATGTGTCTTTCGTAGTAAGGTATACACATGTGAATTTTTATATATTAATGTGTATATGCAGAGTGATTGTCAAAACATATAATAGTTGGTGCCATACCAGAGCAGAGCAGGGTCTTGAAGGCTACCTTAAGTGCAGCCAATTTTAGTTGCTGGAATTAAGTAGTATCTTGAGGGTAGGAAACAAAGTAACTCTTTACTATTAGGTGTTGAAACATTTAAGATTAATTTTTTTTTATTGTTTTTTGAAAGAAAGGAAGACAGAGAGAGACAGAACAGAGAGAAGCGGGAGGGCCCAGAGCAATCTCCATAGTTGACAGCATTAGTTTTCTATATCGGGGTGGCCAACTTTTCTGTATATAAGATCTACTTTTTATCTTAAAAGTGTGTCGCGATCAAGTTGTTGTCATAGGCGTAGTCTAAGGGGGAAGAAGGGGTGTGAAATGCATACTGTGTTTATACACTGTGTTTCAGTATAAGGTGCATTCCAGAGAGGTATGGGTAGATAAGTAAAATATATGTTCAAAACTATTTTTTATTTTTTAAATCACTTATTAAGTTTTCGAGATATAGGCTCATGAAGAAAATAAATTTCCAGACCCAAATTTTGATAGCAGCATTCCGTACATGCGGTACCTAAAAAATTCGATTTTCCGACACTTTTTCAAGATAGATTTTTACTAAC
>PVKE010018989.1:0-28942 GCA_004027555.1 Craseonycteris thonglongyai | reverse complement strand
ATCACTTCTCCCCTCCACCTCCCAAATAAACTACTCAAACTCAAATCCTTGTCTCATGGTTTGCTTCTGGGAGATCCCAAACTAAGACTACATTCAAAGAAGCCTTTAAAAAGGTACTTTCCCTCTTCAATTGATTTAGAATTTGGCTACTTATTTGTCTCTGTAAAGTGCCTTATTCTTGGATAATCAGTAGCATGAGTCCAAAGAGCAAAGAGTGTAGGGTTATATATGGTGGCAGAGAAAATCACAGCATTTATTTGACCTTGGTGGTAATAGGGTTAAGTTCTATATTCAATGTTTATATGGATGAGTTAGAAAAACTCTATTTCATGATGACAGACTGCACTCTACACCAGGCCATCTGTTTGGCAAATGTATAGCCCTGATCATAAAAATAAATGGGCTAAATTATATTATTGGGTTAGCACCACTCATCTCTGGTCCTGGAAAAAAACAACAACAGAGTATTTGTGTGACAATGGGTCATGAGTGTCTTCTTCATGTACTAAAATAGCATTTTTCATTTCAATATGATTGTGTGAAAAAGACTACCTATAGGTCCTCTTCAGTCTTATTATCGCTTTCTTTTCTTAAGAAAGCTTAATCTGCAAATAAGATGGGCTAGGTGAGACTTGGTAATGGAAAGGTAAAAATATAACTGGAGCAGTCATATTATGTTCATGTTGTTTCATATTATAATAGAGTCTATTTTACTACAACATGCATTTCTATAATGTAATTGGCTTACAAGCTACTGGTAAAGAAGGGAAAAATGTCACTGTAATTTATATGTAATTTATCCTTGGCAAGGGGAGCCAGAATAACAAGAGCAGAATTATAACCTTCAGCAGAAAAGGAAAAGGCTCTGTGCAGCATGGGCAATGGGAGCCCTTGTGGCTGTATTTATAAAAACAAGAATTAGCGTCTGCACCTAGGGCTCTCTCCTCCAAGAGGGACCCCACCCCCACAGTCCACCATTAATGTTCTCCACCCTCCTCCTCACCTTGGGTGGCTCTTGGTAGGTTGCACTGCCTCTCATGTCCACTGAAAAGGCAACTACACTGGCCCAGGGCTCCACTTCCATCTGCACTATCTTGATGCCCACTACCTGCTGTGTTTAAAGAATTGCCAGCATTTCTTCCCTACTGTTGTACTTTTTTTCTTTTTCTTTCTTTCTTTTCTGTGGTGGCCTCCAGCCATCCTGAACTGCTGGTCTGGTGGTACAAGTTGTCTTCCAAGGTACAAATTGTCCTTTTTGTTAGTGCTTTGATTACAAAGTTGCATAAATTTTGAGCAATTTGCCTCAACCTTATTTTTCCCATATGCCCTATTATTAACTTTTGTGAGCTATTTGGCAGAATGTGAATATTTTCAGAAATGTTCCTAATATTGTAATGCCAGTAAAGAATCACGTTTACCTAACTTCAGAAACAATCCGTAGCTGGTCCTGACGCATCTCTTCTGTTTTTGGTCTCTGCACTAGATATTTCATACGTTTTCGTAGGCGTTTTGACATTACTCCATACTCTGCATAGTTAACTATGTCATACATTATCATTGTCCTGGGAAAGTTTCGGAGGCTTAGTCTTCTCCAAAAGTTATTTCTGCCACCAGAATATGCAGGGGTCTCATCCATAAGACTGGAATACTATACAGAAAAAAAATAATTAAGAATGATTGGTTGTGGGTACTCTAGCATGTTTTTAGACACATTTCCCAAGGTTCTATTCAAATGCCACTTCATCCAAAAAGCATTCCTTGATCGCATCTCTGAATTTTATTGGCATCTCTCTTCTATGACTCTTGTTCTGACTACTTGATCTTTTACCTATCTGTGAACATCTTAGTTCCCCTACCAGAAGGCAGGGTCCTTGTCACACAGTATCATACACATAGTACCATACTCACTGAATATTTCTTTAATGCATACACATTTTAATGGCAAATATAACTCAGATAAATTAAACTCAAGGTGAGCCTAAAAACTGATTGATAATAGTTATGTGATCTACATACCTGATAGTGTTCCTTCACAACATGATTGGATTGAAAGGACATTTGCACAAACCTTTTTAAAGAAATCATCAGTTTTTCTCCGATACTAAGTGGTGAATCTCACTATTTTCATTTCAAATATCTGTAGACATCTCACTTCTTTTTAAAAAATTTAAAATATCAAGTTAGGAGTTTTTAAAATGCAAATATACACAATCAATTTAACCTTATAAATGTTCATTTAAGAGCTAGGAATAGAGTAAGAGAAGCTACAATGCTAGTAAATGGAATAACAGCTAGGTATTTAGGGTATGTCTGTCTGTCTATCTCTCAGATACACACATACACATATAGGCAGTTCTCCTTTTGTGTCATTTAGGCATGCATGAATTTTAATTACCACCATTTAGTCGAATAAGCCTAGTCTCCAACATGGTTGAAATTTCAGTTACCACAGTATGGGATGTCGGGATAGTTCAACAGGTTGAGAGCTTGCCTTGCAATTGCAAGGTCAAGGAATCAAATTCCGGCTCTGGCCCGAGCAAACCACATGCCGAACTGTGGCGCAACTGGGAACCACCTGGATAGTGGTGAAGGTTCTCATCTCCCATGCGGGAGGCATCCAGTTCAGTTCCTGCCCCGCACGGCCCCACATCTACCTGTGTGGAGTGAAACTATGTCACAAATAATGATGTACAACTATGGAGACTGCTCTGGGCTCTCCCCTTTCTCTCTGTCTCTGTTTCTGTCTGTCTTTCTCTCACCTTCTCTCAAAACAAAATAAATTAAAAAAAAAATTTTCAGTTTACCACAGAATAAATGAGTAATTGCATCAGGTACAAACTCTGTTGCTAACTCTTCAGTCCATAGATCATTACATAAATAACAGATGTGGGGAAGCTGGGATGGCTCAGCAGGTTAAGCACTGGCATTGCAGCCCTGGGGGTCTAGGGATTGAATCCCAGCCCTGGCCCCAGCCCATGTGGAACCATATGTTGAACTGGGGTGTGGCCCCCAGTTCAGTTCTTGCTGGGGTGAGTTTCCCATGCAGGAGGCCCCTGGCCTGGTTCCTGCCCTGCATGGCACCCCACCCACCTGTGTGGAATGAAACCATGTCGAAAGATGATGTACAGCTATAGTGACTACTCTAGGCCCTCCCCCTTCTCTCTGTCTCTCTCAGTCTGTCTCTCTCTGTCAAACAACAATAAAATAAATCTTAAAAAAATATAAGTACTAGATGTGTATGGTGATTAGTGACAAATCATGTTACTTCTTTCAAAGTGTGTCAGTGGTCACTGCAGTTTGTTACTCAGTTTACACACAAACAGCAAAGTATGTGGTTGTCTTGCCTCTTTGTATTCCAGTGAGAAAAACAACAAAAAAGATAATCCTAAGAGGAAACAGGCAAGAAACAAAACAAAACAAACAACCTCCCCTCCCTACACACACACTACCACAAAACAAAACAAAATAAATAAAAGTGGTAATGGTGGAAGTGAAATTCTAATAGAATGTAAATGGAACTCTAGAAGAAATAGGTGACCTTGGAGATATTGACATTGCCATTATTCAAGAGACTGAAGATAGGCAGCTAGAGGTGAAGCTGAACTTATTAACATAAGTGAGGAAAGTGGCTGTGGTGAAAGAAAAGGATGGAGCTGAACCCAGGCGTAGAGATGATGCTCACTCCATACTGTAAGTTATATGAGAACAAGAAGGCAAGTACTGTTTAAACTATTCTAGGGGAAGCCGGGATGGCTCAGTGGGTTAAGCGCTCACTTTGCAGCGCCGGGGACCGAGGATCAAATCCCGGCTCCGGCCCATGCGGACCCATGTGCTGAACTGGGGAGTTCCCCCAGTTCAGTTCTCTCTCTGTATCTCTCTCCTCTCTCTCTCTGTCAAAAACAATTAAAATAAATAAACAAAATAAAATAAAAATTCTTTAAACTATTCTAGTAAAACTATTTTAACAATAAAAAAATAAAACAACAAAACTTTTTTATGGCTTTGAGATTCATATCCCATATAATTCACCCATTTAAAGTGTGCAATCCAATGGTTTTTAATATATTTGTATTTAGTTATTTTTATTTTTGACAGAGAGAGAGAGATACAGAGACAGAGAGAGAACTGAAATGGTTTTTAGCACAGTCACAGTTGATAATTTGTTTTGCAAAGCAAATAAAACTTTAATTTTCAATGTTTCCAATATTTGATAGTGTACTAAATACATGTTTTGTTTTTTTCATTTTTCTAATACATGTATAACAGACAGTAGGAGAATTTTTAATGTTTGACAAGATTTTTTAAAGGCATGGAACAATAAAAACTTTCCCACTGATTATTAAGTTTGCTTTGCGTGGTTTTAGCTTGCACTCTTTTTTGTGGCTCTGCACTACTGCATAAAGTAAGGACTGCCTGTATATCTTATTTCCAGAGAGTGAAATAGTAAAATGGGTAAACATCTCAGAACTGTCAATGATCTATGTGACCTTGGGCAAGTTTTTTTTGTTTTATTTAAATCTCATTAAACTCAAATTTTCTCATGTGTTAAAGTAGGGGTATCCAATCTCTTTTGGCTTTCCTGGGCCACACTGGAAGAAGAATTGTCTTGGGACACACATAAAATACACTAACACTCATGATAGCTGATGACCTAGAAAACAAGTCACAAAAAAAAATCTCATGTTTTAAGAAAGTTTATGAATTTGTTTTGGGCCTCATTTAAAGCCGTCCTGTGCCACATGTAGGCTGTGGGCCATGGGTTGGACAAGCTTGTGTTAAAGGGTCATATAATTTATAAACTTGAAGATTAAAGGAGATATATGCATATAAAGAGCTAAAAACTGTGCTATGTACAAAAAAGGGCTCAATAAATATTAGCAATCACCATCTCTGTCTTCCAATATCTCAATCTGGCACCTTTTTCTATAACACCAATCCTTGACATAATCACAATCTGCAAGTATGAGACCCATGTTCTTCGCAAAGAGAGTTAGTATTCCCAAGCTCTATTTATTTTCTAGTCCAATTTACTAACATTCTAGACTAAGGTGCTAAAAGAAAGAAAACAGAATTGGGAGTCTCTACAGCACTATATTAATTTCATGTTTCACACTGAAGTAAGTGAACAGTTAAGGCCACATATTATCATTATGAGCTAGAATTTTGAGATTCCTTGTTCTTTAGACCTTATAAAATGGGGTAGTAATAGTGCTTACCTCTTAGGATTGTTATGAGAATAGAAGGAGTTGGTATTACAAGTCATGCGATGATGGATCACATATACGTCAGTGGTCTCAAAAGATTATAATGAAGCTGAAAAATTCCCATCACCTAGTGACATCATAGCCATTGTAACATCATAGCTCAATGCATTACTAATGTATTTGTGGTGATGCTGGTGTAAACAAACTTACTGCACTGCCAGTCACATAAAAATATAGCACATGCAATTATAGTAGCAGGCTATATCATCTAGGTTTATAAGTACACTCCATGATATTTGCACAATGATGAAATCGCCTAAGGACACATTTTTCAGGCTGCATCCCCATCATTAAGTGGTACATGACTGTACATCAGCATTTGCTATAATAATAATAATAATAATAATAATAACAATTATTATTATTATTATTATTAAGGTATCTAGTTTAAGTTCCCTGATTCAGCACTGCTCTCCTATCAGTTATGCACGCCAGAAACCTGAGAGCCACATTGGACACCTTCTTTTAGCTTATCTCCCTGTCACCAGGGCCCACTGCTTTTCTTCTCCAATTATCTCTTGGTTTCCATCCTTACAGCCCTAAGCCAAGATACCACCATCTCTCCTAAAACACTGTAGTTAACTTCTAAACTAGGAGGCTTTTGCTCTCCTCTATTCCATTGCAGCCATATGGATTTCTTCACTGATCAGATTTGATCATCTCATTTCTTGAAACACTGTACCTACCAGCTTCTCATTGTGCACAGAATCAAGAAAAAAAATGAACACTTTATTATGTTTGAAAGCCCTGCATGATGATCTCTCACCAGCCCTCTGGCCTGACTACATTCCACATCCTACGTGCTCTGTCTCCACCAGCCACACCAGACCTGTTTTCAGGCCCTGAGGCTCCTCATACCACAGAGCCTTTGCCTTGGGTGTGCCACCTGCTCAGCCCCAGACTGAGGCTGTGACACATTGTTGATTACCTTCCTATTCACTATTTTCCACTTCTGCCTTGTTCATGGAGCCCTGACTTTTTCTTTTAAGTATGAAACAGTAATATGCTCTGGGAAGGAGGGTCCCAGCACCTGAGCCATGATTGTTAAAAGTCAGTCATGGGAAACACTCTCATTTCCCTTTATTGGTGATTGGTTTAGGGAAGCATGTGATTCAGTTCTGACCAAATGGAACCTGAGGAGAAGTCTATTGGGGGCCTATGGGAAAGATTTTTCTTCTTGAGACAAAGATTAAAAGATGCTAGGAATCCCCTTCATCTGCTTTTGAATGAAATTGAGAATGTAATAGTCATCTTGTTACCCTGAAGGAAGCCAAGAGAACTGTAGAGAAGCTGACCCAGAACCCTGATGTCCTTGAACTGCTGAATTAGCTAGTTCAGGACTGTCCTATCCTGGGACTTCTTACATGGGATAATAAATAAATTTTATTGTTTAAGACTCTTGTGGTTGGGAATATTCTGTTACTTGGAGTAGAAAGCACCTAAACAATAATAGAACCCTTCTCTACTAGGTCAAATCCCCATGCACTCTCCTAATATAAAATAATGTTGAATGTCAACTGTAATTGAAAGAAATCCCCATGTACTCTCTTAGCATCATGTATTTATTTTTTATTTTTATTAAGATAAAATTTACATAATATAAAATTCACCATTTTAACCATTTTAAAGTGTACAATTCAGGGAAGTTGGGGTGGCTTAGGGGGTTAAGCGCTTGCTTTGCAGTCCCGGAGGACTGAATATCGAATCTTGGCCCCAGTCTGGCCCTGGCCCGTGAGGACCCATACTGAACTGGGGTGTGCTTCCCATGCAGGAGGCCTCCAGTTCAGTTCTCACCCCTTGGTTTGGCCCCTGGCTTGAGGGGGTGTGCCTCCCATACGGAAGGCCCCCAACCCAGTTCCAGCCTGCACAGCCCCCGCCCACCTGTGTGGAACAAAACCATGTTGAAAACTGATGACACACAACTATGGAAACTGCTCTGGGCCCTCCCCCTTCTCTGTCTCTGTCAAAAACAATAAAATAAATCTTTAAAATGTACAATTCAGTGGTTTTCAGTAAATTCACACCATATATCACCACTATCTAATTTCAAAATATTTCCGTCACATCACAAATAAATCCCACACTCCTCAGCTATCACTCCACAGACACAAAAAGCCACACATGATTCCATTCATATGAAATATCTAGAATGGGCAAATTCAGAGAGACAGAAAGCAGACTAATGGTTAATAGGGGCTGTAGTGATGGAGGAACAGGGAGTGACTGCTTAATGAATATAAGGTTTCCTTTCGGGGTGATAAAAAGTTTCTGAAACTAGATGGTGGTGATGTTTGCACAACACTGTGAATGGACCTTAATGCTACTGAATTGTACACTTTGAAATGGTAAATTTTATATTGCGTGCATTTTACCACAATAAAAAAATGTATACTTCTTGGATAGGTCAGAATGCTTTTTTGTTGTTTGTTTGTTTTCAGTATCTAAATCTAAATTTCTTACTCGCATGTAATCTTTCAGGGTGATAATATCTATTTTATCAATTATTTTGAACTTCTGGGGAAAACGTTCATCTTCCATTATTTGATCATAAAATTTCTTTCTCCCCATTACTTTGCAAACATCAACTGCTGCCTATAAAGAGAATAGAAAATAGACGTTTAAAATAGTAGTATAATAGCAATAATTATCAGCACAAACCGGTACTTTATGTATTTTTCTGACAAATACAGCAAATATTGTTCCTTTCTTCTAGCAGCTTGCTATTCAATAAATGGACTGTATTTACAAAGAAAATATTATATAGGGATTTTAAAACTATTTAAAATGTGTTTCTATAATCATATCTACATAGTTTTTAAATGTAGCTAGAGGAGTAGTTGAGTCTACAATCCTCAGAGGACCAGTTTTTTTTTTTAACATTCATTTTTTCCTTTAAAAAACAACAACATTCTTTTCCCTTAAAAAAATCTATAAGGCCATTCATGCTGGCAACGCACAGAAAGCTTATCTGGTTATTAAATAGGTTGCCCTGGGAACTGCAATGAAAGGTGTTATTGGGCCAACTCTCTTTTATGTGTTAGTTAATATAAGGCCCCCAAATGGAAACATGTACATTTCAGATTGCTCAGACCTCCCTCTCCTTCAGACTTCATTCTCAATAGCCAAAGATTGGCAAGCAAGGGTTTTTTCTTTTCTTTTTCCTTTTTATACTCAAGGGAAGCACCTGAGAGGGCAGAGATAGAAGAATCAGAAAAAATGCTGAGGCTCAAAGCTCATCTGGCCCTTGATGCAACAAACCCTTTGCATACAACCTCTCCTTGTGCTGAGAGCTATACATTGACTTGAGTAGAGACTTAAGTATGCCCCACTCTTTTTCCCACTTCTCATAAGCATGTGCTGCCTCTTCTAACACATATTTGTATTACATATCTGTGCTTCTGGCCACAAAGGGTATGCTTATGTGAAGAGAGATTGGTGTAGCTGAAAATTCTAATATCTTTTGATTCCAGATAAGTTTCTCTTTTCCTTTATATCTCAGAATGTGACATTAGTGAAAGTACGAGAACTCTGTGTTATATAATGCTAATATAAGGCCATAGAGGAGTGGTTGAAATACAATCAAAACTTGGAATCTGTTCTTTTTACTTAACAATACAACAGTGCAGGGAAGCCAGGATGGCTCAGTGGGTTAAGCGCTCACTTTGAAGCGTCGGGGACCTGGGGTCAAATCCCAGCCCCAGCCCGTGCGGAACCATGTGCTGAACTGGGAGCTCCCCTAGTTCAGTTCTCTCTCTGTCTCTGTCTCTGTGTATCTATCTATCTCTCTCAAAAATAAATAAATAAATAAATAATATTAAAAAACAACCAAACAGTGAGCCTTAATGTACATGAATTTTCTATTCCAATTCTCACTTTCGTTATATAGAATATTCCTTTTTTATTTTAATTCCAAAGCTTAGAACACAGACATATATGGAAAATGAAAGAAAATATTCAAATGGTTGTCTTTTATTCCTAATGCACTAAATTAAAAGAGATAGACATAGTTTACCAAAAATGTGATGGAACCTTCCTTTAGACAGAACATTTTGGTTTTCCATTTCATTATTTCTTTACACATGACTCATCTAAAGAAAAGGCAGTATTGGCACCTATCTTGATTATGCTTTCTTGCAATTAATCTTATGTGAGTTCTAATCAACCATCCCCACAGTGACACAAAAGGTAAAAACAGATAGTTGTATACTGAACAGGTCTGAAAACCATTTAGTTTCTACTTTGAGAATTTCTTTTTTTTTTTTTAATATATTTTTATTTATTTATGACAGAGAGAGAGAGAGAGAGATACAGAGAGCTACAGAGACAGAGAGAGAACTGAACTGGAGGAGCTCCCAGTTCAGCATATGGTTCCACACGGGCCGGGGCTGGGATTCGATCCCCTGTCCCCGGCGCTTCAAAGTGAGCGTTCAACCCACTGAGCCATCCCGGCTTCCCCGGAGAATTTCTTTAGATACAATTATAGCTCAAGTTACTTAAAGATGTATTTCTTGCCATTTCCTCCCTTCTCTAACTCAGCTACCTCCACCAATCTCTCCAAACCCCATTTTCTTTATTTGTACAGTGCCTCAGCTGTGTGGCTCAGCTGTGTCAGGCCCATCCCAGTCTCTCAGCCAAAACCCTCCTATGCCTGGCAGCAGAGGGCAGGCTCACTGCCCACTTGTGACAGAGGTTTGAAAAAAGTTTGCCCTCCAATGTCCAGATGTTCTTTCTCATACATCTGCCATGTATGGCCAGATTCACAAAAGTCCTTTTGGATAGGAAGGAATGGGAAAGAAGAGCCCAGCACCAAAAGAAAGGGAAGAGTGAAAACTAGGCAAGGATTCCAGGAGAGCAGCCAATCCAGACTAGGATTCAAGAGGCAGGTTCCATTCTTAGTGGGTGACTCAAAGGATCAGAGGCGGGCATCTCTAAATTTGACACCTCCCCTGATACCTGGCATCAATGTGGCCCAGAAGCCCCCACACTCTGCAGCTACTTGCTGGCCTAGATCCATACTTAGGCTTATCATGTTCCTTTAGTACCTCAAGTCACTTTCCCACCCAGCTGGAAATTTTCATTCACAAAGGTAGTGGTAATGGATATCCCTGCAAGGAAATAGTTTCTTGGTTTGGAACAGTTCAATTATATATTAGCTCAGAATTAATGAAACCACCATAACTGCTGGTGTTGTTTCAACCTCAAAATGTGCACAGTATAGTGGAAACACAGAGAAGTGTTCATGTCTCAATCCTGCCCCTGACAAGTTTCAGCTTCCTCATAGGCAAAATGGGAATAACTATTAAGAGGGAGTCATGCAAGAGAATGTATTTAGTGGGGTTCCTTACTCAGGAGTGCTTAAGAGCATAGGTTCTGGAGTCAGACTCACTGAGTTTTGATGTCAGTTTCTTCACCTTCTAGTTATGAGACCTTAGGCAAGTTACTTAGTCTTTTTAAAATGAAGATAACAGAATATACATTCTAGAGTTTATGAGAATTAAAAAATAATGTACATAAAATGTTTATCATTGTACTTGCTAGTGCTCAATAAGGGTAGCTATTATTAATATTAATGTTTTTCCTTTTTACATAAAAGCCCAATCCTCAAAAAAATGGAATCTTTAGTTTAAAATAACAGTTGCTGAATATTAACGTTTGAGAATTTTCAATTACCCGGAGATGTTCCAGGCCATGGTGGGGGCACCTTTAGGCCAGTGCTCATCCAACCATATTGGCGGTGGGTCTTGTTAAAAGGCAGATGCTGATTCAGTGGGTCTGGGGTGGGGCCTGAGAGTGCATTTTTAACAAGTTCCAGGGGATGCTAGTGGTGTGGGTCTGCAGACCACACTTGGAGTAGTAAGGCTTTAGAATATTCTAAATATAGTTGGTGGACTAACTACAGTAACAACCCTCTGTAAATAAGCATTGCTCTGAAAATAGATCATTGAAGTAGGTAACTGAAATGAGATCTCTCTCTCTCTCTCTCTCTCTTTTTTTGTGGTGCACATTGCTATCCAATTGTTCTATTAAAGCACCATTTGGACTGCCTTGGTACCTTTGATGAAAATCAATTGATCATCTATGTGGGGCCTATTTCTGAATTCTCTATTCTATCTCATTGATCTACATTATCTATCTTTATGTCATCACTACACTGTTGGGATTACTGCAGCTTTTTAAGTCTTGAAATCAGGTAGTATACATTTCTAATTTTGCTCTTCTCCAAAATAGTTAGGCTATTCTACATCCTTTCACTTGTTTTTGCCTTCTTTTTCTGAATACATGAGAAATTCCATTCAAAAATGATAAGGAAATAGAATTAGAAATGGACATCAGAAATAAGAAAAGGGAAAAGCTGGAACAACAATAAACTATGAAACTTCCTTCCTTCATAAGTGAACTAAGATTAAGCACCTGAATGAACCAAAACTGACTTATTTTTTTCATATTAAGAAATAGGGGGATGCCAGAATAGCTCAGCAGGTTGAGAACTTACCTTGTAATGGTGAGGTCCGGGATCTAATCCTGGCCTTGGGCACCCGCCCCCCATATGCTGAATTGTGGCGCAACTGTAACTGCTGGGATGGCAAGGAAGGTTCTCAACTCCCATGCAGGAGGCCCCTGGTTCAGTTCCCACCTTGTGCAGCCCTACATCCACTGTGTGAAATGAATGTATGTCACAACTATGGAGACTGCTCTGGGCCCTCCCCTCTTCTCTCTCTCTCTCTTACCTTCTCTCAAATAATAAAATAAATCTTAAAAAAGAAAGAAATAGGTAAATAGGAATACTGGATCAGTTTGCTAAAGACACAATTTCTACATCCAAAAAGCAAAGGAGTTCAGTAAATTTATAGTGAGAAAAATTCCACTTCTGCAGGTTTTCTATCAACCATAAACCAAAGTGTTACCAGAGTTTGTTTTGAAGCTGAACTAAAGGGGAAAAAAAGAACCCTAAACTGTCCTCTCCAAGTTGTATATGTTCTAATCATTAAAAACCCTTACAATGTTTAGTAAAAAACTCAAGCTGAATGGTATGATCACATTTATACAATAAGAACAAAATCAAATATATATATATATCTGAGTGTGTATTTTCATGGGGAAAAAAATGAAGGATATACAACAAACTATTAAGAGTGATCACCCTGAGTAAAAGCTGTACGTAGCACAGAGAAGAAAGGCATATTTTTCCTTTCTTAAATCTCTATGCTATTTCCTTTCTTTCCAACAGTTACTTTGTAATTGAAATGGAAGTTATTATACAGCATTTTCACGGGTTTTAATACACACACTATGCTTTCAGTCACGGCCTCTAAGGTTTTCATTTGCTCCAGCGTGGGGACATGGGGCCTCCAGGAGGAGACTTGGGAGAATTTCAATTCCTGGAAAAGCCCCATTATATAACCTCAGAAAAGCAACAACTGATCATATTTTACAGGGCCAACTATAAGCGTACTCTCTGGATAAATGTGGCATGAATGTAGCATAAATATCTACTTTCTCATTTGAAGTCATTCTATATAAATGAATAAATATTAATGTTTCTGGAACATCATATTCCATATGAAGACACACATCCATTTGCTATATTACTGAAACTGAGCTAAATTTTCTCTGACACTGCCTGAGAACAGACAGAAAAGCAGTCTCTTTTCCTTTTCTAATATTCTTTAGAGAATAAATGCTGCACATATTGGATCTGATCAGGAACTGCCAGGCTGTGTGGTCTTCTGTCCTGAATTCATACCATTACTAATTATTTCATATGGGCCATCCTTTTCACATAAAATATTTCCAGAAGGCTACAGGAAAATAACCTTTGATGTATGGTTTATAAAAGGCTAAATGTGAGAATGCATACTTTATTTACTCAATTATAGTCACAGATAAGGCTCAAAGGAGTAAAACCTGTGCGGTAGATCCTTCCTATTAAAAGCATGGTCCATAGACCACCACCAGCAGCAGCACCTGGAAGCTGGTTAGAAATGCAGAATCTCAGGCCCCATCCCAGACCTACTAAATCAGAAACTGCATTTTAAACAAGATGCTTAGTGATTTCTATTCTGTAGACACAATTTTGGTAAATATTCATTAAACTTAAAACTATGAGAACACATATAAAAAAGGATAAATATTTTAAAAGTTCATTTCCAATAGTCCAGCACAGTTTTTTCTAAATGTGCTACCAGAATTAGAGAAACAATGATAAAATTCCATTAAAAATTTAAGCTATTATACAGCATTTTCACGGGTTTTAATACACACACTGTGCTTTCAGTCACGGCCTCTAAGGTTCTCATCTGCTCCAGCGTGGGGACATGGGGCCTCCAGGAGGAGACTTGGGAGAATTTCAATTCCTGGAAAAGCCCCATTATATAACCTCAGAAAAGCAACAACTGATGATATTTTACAGGGCCAACTATAAGAGTACTCTCTGGATAAATGTGGCATCAGATGTTCTGTACAATTTTAAAGCCCTGACCCATAGGCCACTTTAGTCCATTATTAACAAATCAAAATTTTATTACAAGGAATACTGGTGGGTATTTTCTAGGGCCTTATATAAGTAATTATTTTAAGTCTTTTAAAATAATAAACAGAGACACTTTGAAACATGATGCTTAAAAAAACACTACTATGGGAAAGCTGGGATGGCTCAGCGGGTAAAGCGCTCGCTTTGAAGCCCGGAGGACGGAGGATTGAATCCCGGCCCCGGCCCATGCGGACCCACATGCTGAACTGGGGTGTGCCCCCAGTTCAGTTCTTGCAGGGACCTATGTGGGAGGCTCCCGGCCCAGTTCCTGCCCTGTGCAGCCCTGTGCCCGCCTGTGGAGTGAAACTATATGGAAAACTAATGTCAACTATGGAGACTGCTCTGGGCCCTCCCCCTTCTCTCTGTCTCTCTCTGTCAAAAATCAATAAAATAAATCTTAAAAAAAAAAGCCACAAAACAAAACAAAACAAAACAAAAACACTACTACCTGCTGCTGGGCTGTTTAATGATGGAACAACTTAGTCTATGTAATAAAATGTATATAGTGAAGCATCACCTTACTCTGTGGCTGTAACATATTTTTTCCACTGAAATACTGGTTACCATGGCCATCAGTATGATGAAAAATTTTAAACACGATGAAAGGTGGAAATGTTTCACCACTAAATCTGAAATAAAGACCAAAAATTCAACATTTAGCATCAGGCTTGGGGCTCAGTTACTTCTCCCCCTTGTATGAATATTTAAAATAGCTCACATAGTTTCTTCGCATGCAGGGTAAAGGCTATGCCAGAGAATAGAAAGAACTGGTAATGAAATGGATTACAGAAGATGAAAGAGCCACACTTTGGCGTGTGTGCTCACAACTATTCTTGTGCATTTGTCAGACTGAACATGTCATGGGAGATGAGAGCCACTCACTCACAAGGCAACTTTTAGCCCAAAAGTCATGCCTCAGTTTCTTTACATAAATGTACACAAGAGCAACATGTTTAGTTTGTAATTATATCCAGAGAAGTTATGAGGACTTAAAAAATATTTTTCTAAGATTTTTTTCATATTAACTAAGTACATGTTGAAATAAATCAGCATAGAAACATTACCTGAATCTAACTTTACACTTCATGCTTGGATCTTTAACAAGCTCAGCTTCTAAGGGGCTCACTGTCTTCAGTATTTCATATGTCACATAATATTCCTGAAATAGACAATGGTGCTATAAATGGAAGGTGGTAACCTGCTCAGATGCAATTTACTAAAAATAACAGAGGTGGCATGATAAAGTGAACAGTATACCAGACTTGGAGTTCTGAAGACCTGGGTTCTAGTCTTGGCTCCTCTATTTATCATCTGTGTAGCCTTGAGTAAATTATTTTAGCCTTTTGGCTTCCAAGTTTGGGTATGTGTTCCTCCTTGAGGTCCCAAACACTGTTCTTTCCCTATGACAACACTTTTCACCATGTATCATAATTAACTATAAGCTTGTTTGTGTCTCCTACTAGACTGTAAGCTTCATGAAGTTAGGGACAATGTCTTTCTTCTTTATCACTATATTCTTAGCATCTAATACAGTGCCTGGAACACAGCGGGTGCTTAACAAGTATTTGCTATTGAATGAATCACTGTAAATTAAGGATGTTAATAGTACTGATACTAGCTTTTAAGTACCTACACTATGTGCCTTATACACATAACCTCATCTAATCTTTACAACTCAGCAGTGTTAGTTGAATATTATCATTCCCATTTTTCAAATGAGCAGGTTGAGCTCTGGAAGAGTCTGTATCTTAGCCAAAGGCATACAGGTAGTAACTGGGGAGGCCAGGATTCAAACTTAGATATGTTTGACTCTCAAGTCCCCACTTTTATCCCAATATTCATTCTGCCCAACCTTTATACCTATGACAACCACATAGAAATGTAGGCCAAAGGGCCTTTAAAGTGACAAAGCAGTATTAATGTATTAACTTGAAATGTTAGGATGGCAGATGAAAAAAAAAGACTTAATTTTCTTGTTACTAAAAGAATCTAAAATTATGACAAAACCAGTATTATGGTACTTAAATACAAGTTCCCTATATGAACACAAGGGCAATGGACCTGCAATGTCATAAGTTTACTTGGGTGGTTCTCTCTGAGGTATTCTGCTTTCATTGATATCAGAAATTGGTCTGTGGGTCAGATGGTGAAGAACTGTACACAATGTTCAGACTTTATTTTTTAAGAACTGCTAAAATTCCCTTAATGTAACTATTACTAGTTAGAGACCACTGTAATCATGGCTGATTTTATTAGAAGAATATTTGGTAGTATATGAAGGAAGAATTAATACTTTACTAGGGTTGTTTTTGGAGGGGAGTGAGAGATATGCATTTTTGTTTTTACTCAAATAGGACCATGCTGTTTATACTGTTCTGCACTTGACTTTTTCACTAATACAATATCTTAGCTATCTTTTTACTGCAGAATCATATATGCAAGGCTTCAAGATCTAACACTATGAAAGCACCAAAACTTATTTAACCAGTATTCCATTGATAAATATTATAAGGTTTACTTTCTTTGCTATTACAAACAATACTGCAATAAAATTGTACATATAGTGCAGAATAGATTCCTAGAAGTGAAACTGCTGGGTGGAAGATAAGGGTACTTTTATTTCAGAGATTTTTATTGTTGGAAGATCACTGTCTCACATCTTCAAATAAGAAAGTAAAATAAAAACAACAACAACAACTTTATATTGGTTTCAGAAAAACAAATAATAGTCACCTATGTTAAAAATAAACCCAGAAAGAGTCATTTAGGGCTAATCAAAGAAACAATCCCACAACCTAATGCAATAATATTAAGATTTAAATAGAAGAGAAAAAAAGGTTATAGATTCTATCTTTACTTAACAGACCTTTTAACTTGGTACATAATTAAATCTGTCAGAGAAAACAAAATTCAAAAGACATACCGCTGCACAAACTGTTTGCTTTAGGAGCTGAAATACTGCTTTGGCCATATAACACTTCCAAGCTTTTTGTATTACTTTAGCTGAAACATCTTTAAGAGTCCTGAGAGAAAAAAGGAGGTTAAGATTTTTGAAGTCATTTTCATTTTTCTAAAATCTTGGGGAACTCTGAATTTATTCTTCCTCCTTCTGTACCTCCCCATCCCCTACCCTAAGACTGACCTAATGAGGACCATTTGGATGTGGTCATTGGAACTTGTCATTTGTAAAATCGAGTTAGACTGAGAATATGAAATACTTGAGAATATTTCCCGAGATTAAAAAATCATCCTGGCTAAAAATTTATCATCTAAAGGCATATATATCATAAATAAAAAGTGTAAGGAGACAAACTTGCTTTCTAAAAACATCCATGACCTAAAATGATTCTGTTGTAGTTCTTAAAAACACTGTCCAACTAGTTCAAGTGCTAATGAAATAGAATGTGGAATTGTAGAAATTACAGTAGTCCCAATTCTCTTCTGGGAGCAGATGACCATGACTTAGAAAAAGAAACTCCCTTCTATGATCTTTGCTTGGACCAGGTTCATCCCAGTAAGGTCAGAGAATTACTTTACTTTTGATCATGTCCCAGCACTGGCAGGTTATAGGGATCTTCCTTTCTCAAACCCTGCAACCCCATCATTAGCCCTCACAGGGCTACAGCAAAGAGAGGTACTCCTGTATAATGTCACCATTGGCTGGCAAAATGAAGACTACAAGGTGTTAGAGTAGAAAAGGCTTGGAGTATGGAAACTAACCTTTGAATCCATGCTAATGACATTTACTAGCTGTTTAACTTTCTGCAAACCACTTACCTTCTCCTAGTTGCTGCTTCTCACTTATAAAATGTAATAATAAGACTGCTTCTCAGGGTTGTGTCAGGATCAAAGAGATGTGTGCTAACATGCTTTGTAAATTATGAAATACTGTAATTATAATAATTATTCAATTCAAAATTAATTTAAAAACACACAAAAACGCTTTAATTTACAAAACAAGTGTTTGATGTTAGCTGGGTTAAAACTCTATGGAAATGGTTCAGTTGTGGAAAATTGTACAAAACAAAAGATGGCTACTTACACGTGTTTTGCCTTTGTCTTTTTGGTGTTTGATAAAGGTGCTTTGTGACCTTTTCCTGAGCGTGGATTATTGGTTTTTCGAACACCAGTAACTGGTGCCTTTGAGGAACGCTTCATTTTCCTTACAATGAAGTACTCTGAAAGTATATAAATTAAGCATTTGAAATCATGATCTATACTGTTACACTGTTGGGACCAGACTCGAGTGTCATATGATGGTTGCACTAATTCCAGAACCTCTTAAAAAGGAAGGCCTCCTGGATCTCTTAATGCTTATAGGCTTTGTGTACTAAAAATATTATGAGGAATATGGGATAGACACGTGGATGAATCCATAACCTTCTAACTGGTCTCCCTAACTCCAGACTCTTCGTCCTCCTATTCATCCTGCACACTGCAGCTGGAGTTAAGAGCAATAATCAAAACTTAGCACTCTCCAATTTAAAATCTTACAAGGACACCTCATTTCCTCCAAGCTGAAGTCCAGACCCCTCAAAATGGCATCCAAGTCTTTTCATAATCAATTCCTCTCTTTTTCAAATATCAAAATACCCACTTCCATCAGCATTCCTCTCTACACTCTGTGAGAACAAGAACTACTTGCCAAAATCAGTCAATGTTTTATAACACTGGGCCACTGATCATTATGCCATGTCCTCTACTTGGAATGACTTCCTTGCCACCAGCAAACATTAATTCATCCTTGAAGACTTCAGCTAATTAATGCCTCTTCTTTGAAGTTTTCCACCTTTTATACAGAACTACTCACTCCTGTCTCCAAGGTCCCATAATACTGTATATGTTTTTCTTTTACAGTACTTCTCATGCTGCATCATAATTTGTTTTTTTTTTGGCTGTCACCCCAACAAGCTCTAGGAGACATCTTGCTAACTATGGAATCCCCAATGCTTAGCATAATGAGGGGTTTTTACACCCTTGTCTAAAAATTTTCCACCCTGGGTTTATCATGGAATAGCTGTGAGACTTTGGGCAAGTCCCTTAACCTCTCAGTAGCTCAGTTCCCATCCCACCTTAGTAAAGTGAGAGGGTGTGTACAAAATAATTAGATTCCACCTCTGACTTTCTATCCTTTGATGCATTACTCCAACTTGGATGTAGTTCCAAAATTCTTTTTTTTTATGATTTATTTTATTGTTTTTGACAGAGAGAGAGAGAGAGAGACAGAGGCAGAGAGAAGGGGGAGAGCCCAGAGCAGTCATCAGTTTTTGAGATGGTTTTGTTCCACACAGGGGAGCGGGGCTGCACAAGGTGGGAACCAGGCCGGGGGCCCCATGAGCTGGGGTGGAACTGGGAGCCTCCCACACATGGGAAGCACACCCCAGTTCAGCAAATGAGTACCCACAGGCCGGGGACAGGACTCCATCCTGGGACCCCGGGGCTGCAAAGTGAGCATTAACCTGCTGAGCCAGGCCATCCTGGCTTCCCCAGTCACTGTTTAGTCTCTTCTACTAAACCAGAGGCTCTTTATCTTCTTCTCTTTTGGTGCCATAGACCTCAATACAGAGACTCCTTCCAAGAACTATGTTTTTAAAAATGCATAGCATGAAATATATAGGATTACAATGAATTTCAATTATATTGGAAATCAATGTTGCAATATTTTCAAAAAACAAAATTATAGAAATGTCTTCTTTATGCATGAAACGAGAGTTCTAATAACTACTGTAGTTGTGAAGTAGTAATAAGTAGAAATAATATTTTAAGAAATCTCCCATGACTGTAACATGATATGAAAATATCTATGCTTTCTATCGATGACAATGTCACAGGTACTACTAATATTACTGTGGTTAGCTGCCTACTATAATTGAAAGAAATGTTAATGTTTTTATAGGTTAGTGAAAATAAAGTTGCATTTTTTTTTCCCCATTCAAGTTCATGTACTCCCTGAATTAAGAACTCCTGCTCTATGCTGGGATAGCTCAGTGGTTGGGTGCTTGCCTTGCAATAACGAGCTCTGGGGTTTGGTTCCTGGCTCCAGCCTGTGCAACCCCATAAGCTAAACTTCAGCACAACTGGTAACTAATGGATGGCACAGTGGCCAACAAAGTTTCTCGCCTCCCACGCAGGAGGCCCCAGGTTTAGTTCTTCCACAGCCCCACATCCACCTGTTTGGAATGAAACCATGTCATAATTAATGATGTACAACTATGGAGACTGCTCTGGGCCCTCCCCCCACCCTCGCTATCTCCCCCCCTTTTTCTTTCTCTTTCTCTCAAACAATAAAATAAATCTTAAAAATACTCCTGCCCTAATTTATCACTATACTTCACATTTTTATACACATACGACATTCCTTTACTAATTCAGAACCTTCAGAGTCATATCAATATTTTTTGTTAGGGATGTGGATGGGGGATGGCCCTTAACATCTGGGAGCTGGCCTGGCACTCATGGTGGGCTTTGGTCTTACTGTGGCTTCCTAACGACACCCAACCCAGAGCAAAGCATCACTTCCTTGAACTCCTCCCAAAATCACCTAACTGAAGCCCATATCCTATAACATCCTCTTACTGAGATGCTGCACTGCAAGGTGTGTTTCCCCAGCAGCAATGAGAAATAACTTATTCAACTATAGTGGTGTTCCTAGTGGTATTTGGCTGGAGGGCAGTGACATGCCACCACACAACCCCCTAAATCTTCTGGATGGCCTCCTGGATGGGTTTACACTTTCTATGGGGTTAGGATGCGAAATACAGAATGACATATGAAACACACCACCATTAGGAGACACTATATTTTTTAGGCAAAACCATATATTCTGGCTTCTTACTTTCCCTTTGTGTGGCCTTGTACAAATTCTCTTTGCCTAAGTTTCCTTATCTACTAGATTGGGAATGATAATCGTGCCCATCTACTTGGGTTATTAGAAAGATTAGGTTAATATGTTTAAGGAGTTTAGAACAGAGCTAGGCACGTAGCAAATAAGATAATTTGTTAATAAGGTAATTATTGTCATTATTACTTCTTTCTACTAGTATTAAGGGGCAAACATTTGAATCCCAGTGACGGGGAATAAAAAGGTCAGGTCCTTTTGAGACTAAAGGACGTTACCAATTAGTTTAAATTTAAAACATCAGAAACGTCGGCCCCACGGCAAAAAACAAACAAATCTGAAAACCTTTTGTGAGGTAAAGCCAGGCTGCCGAGGTCGGCAGTTTCCGCCTGCGAGGCTTTCAAGGCCAGCCTGAGGCCCTCCGAGCGCCCCCGCCCGGCGGCCTCTGCGCACAGGATTCCCAGCCACAGAGCTGGGAGCCCAATCACAGCAGCGAAGGCCGATTTTCAGCGCCGCGCGGCGCCGGGCGCCTCCCTCCTTGCGCCTCCGTGCCGCCCACACTGAGCTGGCGCTTTCCGGCCGCCTAGCAACCGCTGGCACAGGGGCGGAGCCTCCGAGAGGCGGGGCTTGAGTTCGCCCGCCGCGCGACGCGCGACGCGCGACGCCTTGCAGCTTAGCGACGTAGCTTCCAGCTAAGGCTTCGGAACTAAGCCTTCGCGGGATCGACTTGACTGTACCACCATCACCCGCACAGCGGCCTACTTGTGTTCGGAGGAATCAGGGCCCTATCCGGCTGCCGTAGCAGCCTGTCTGTAGTGGGCGGGACCGAGGCAGGGGTGACCCCGCCAGAGCCGCCGTTGCCAGCGACATGTTCAAGGTGAGAGCGTGGAGCCGGGTCACAGCTGTCACCGCCCTCTCCCGGTCTCCCGTAGCCCTACCCGCGCTCTCGTGGGCTTCTCTGGGGACCAGGTCCAGCTCACCCCTAGACTTTTCCCGCCTCCGGGCTGGCTGCGTCCTGGCCCCGCGATTCATTCACCTGTCCGCTTGAAGCTAGTGGCTGCTGGGCGGAGGTGTGAGAGTCTGGGGTGGGCGGGTGGGGCCATTTGGGTTGTGCTCTAGTGAATAAAATACTTTATAAAAAGTTTAAGTACTCCCCTCCAAAGTATCTACCCTCTCCTCGGCCGGTTTCTACTTGGGTTTATAAGGCTAGCTCAGGGCACTGCGGGGTTAGGCTTTGGTTGCCTGGTAGGGTCAGGTTTCAGAACCTAGTATGCGAATGGGGGAGGGCCTCTCTGAGAAGCTGCTGCAGGATGTGGGGGAAGCTGGCATAGGAATGGCTAGGTGAGGGGGAAAGCTGGAGTTTTGCTCCCCTCCTCAGCAAGCATTATTTAGTATGGACAAGTCGACTCTCATTTTTACATTTTATGAATTTGTGTCTTTTTTTAATTGTTAAACTTAATGGGGTGACATTGATCAGTAACAATTAGACAGTTTCCAGATGTACAAGTCCACATCACATCACCCATGCATCGCATGAATTTGTGTCTTTTGAAAGAAATTGACTTGTACAGTGAAGACTTTGAAAATCTGCATTTTAACGTGAAGCTGCTATTCTACTACTTTAAAAAAGTAAACAGTTTCTATCATGAAAAACAAATCAGAATCTACCAGAATTAGTGTACAAAGTTGTCTTTAAGAAACGTAGTACCCATGAAATAATGCTAATGAGATTTCAAAATTGTACTAAAAAGTTGTTTAGAGCTCCTGCAGTGTGGTTTGGGCTCATTAGTATAGCTTATAGCCTATAAAATCAGATCATGGATTTTGCCTCTTCAGTCCTGGCATTACCATTTTCTAGCTGTGTGACCTTTGGCAAGTCACTTAACCTCTCTGTGCTTGTTTTCCTGTTGGTGAAATTGGGGGAATAGCATCTACCTCATAAGGTGGTTATAAAGAATAAGTTAGTGTGTGTAAAGCACTTGAAAGGGGCTTTGGCACACAGAAATACCAAATGAACATTTGCTTTTGTTTTGTTTTCAGTCAGCTCAGTTTGGTCAGGATGACAGGTCCCATAAGCAACTTGCATTCATTTGATTAATTTTATGTTGAACACCTATTATGTGCTAGGAGCTCAGCTCAGCTTTAGGGTTGTAGCAACAAAGGATATGCTGTGATCAGTTTACATGGGTATCGACAATGTACTGTGGTACTAAAAAAAGGAGTAGGATCTACTCTGCCTAACTAGAGGTTCTTAACCTATGGTCCTCAGCCCCACAAAGTGTCTGGATAGAATCTAAGGAGTCTCTGAACTCTGATGGAAAAAATATATATCACCAATCTCCAACTGAAATTTAGCAATTCCTTCAGTTATGAATGTAGGGACCTGTGTCCGTTATCTGTTGCTAGAGAATGAACCGCTGCAAGTCAGTGCCTTAAAACAGTGATTCTCGCCATCTGTGGGTTGGCTGGGCAGTTCTGCTGGCTTACCCCGGTGGCGGAATTCAGCTGGTGGCTACACTACAAGGTGAACTTACTTCCATGTTTAGGGACTTGGTATCCCTCAATGTGCCTAGCTTGGGCTTCCTCACATGGTTACTAGGTCCCAAGAGGGCAACTCCCAGTGTGCAAACTTATCTGCTTGCGTCACATTTGCTGATGTCAAAACATAGTCAAGCCCAGAGTCATTGTGGGGGACCACACAAGAGCATGAATGTGAGGCGGTGTGGTTCATTGGGAGCCATTAATTTAAGAAGCTACTACAGCTACAAATCAATGTAGTAGCAGTATCTGTCACCAGTAGAAATCACAGGACCAGTGCAAGTCACAGATGTTTTCACATCACATTACAGTTGCAGATTTTAAAATGTCATTTATATGCATCACTACTTCAAAATTACAGTAGTTATAGGACTCACTGTTAGATCTTTTTTTTTAAGATTTATTTTTATTGTTTTTGACAGAGAGAGAGAGAGAGACACAGAGACAGAGACAGAGAGAAGGGGGAGGGCCCAGAACAGTCTCCATAGTTTCACATCATTGGTTTTTCCACATAGCTTTATTCCACAGGTGGGCACAGGGCTGCACAGGGCTGCACAGGGCAGGAACTGGGCCAGGGTCTCATCCCAGTGAGAACCAAACTGGGGGCACTCCCCAGTGCAGTATATGGGTCCACACGGGTCAGGGCCAGGATTTGATCCTCAGTCCCTGGGGCTGCAAAGTGAGTGCTTAACCCACTGAGCCATCCTGGCTTCCCCTAGATCTTTAAAAAAAAAATTTAGTAAGCTAATAAAGAAGCATATTACTATGTCAAATTTTGGATTTTAAAATATTTTATAATATTGCAACATAATTGGTATTTTATGCAGTTAAAAGCATTTTGAGAAGGGGTCCTTAGGACTCACAAGACTGCCAAGAAAGTCCATGGCACAAAAAAGGCTAGGAACCCCTGAGGACATTAGGGGAGGCTTCACAAAGGAGGCGCTTAAATTTAGTTTTGAAAGACAAGTAGAAGTTCCTGAGGTGGATGAGCTGGAGAACGTCAGCACTGGTGCTCCACTGGGGGAAGTGCCAGTAACTCAGTTCTGCTGTGTCAAGGGGAAGATAGAGTGAGTTGAGGTGATTCTAATATGTAGTTTGAATAAAAAAGATAACAAAACCTTGGGGAACACTAAAATGTAAGGAGTAGGCAGAGGAAGCAGAAATGCCAGAGGTGCTTGAGAAACAACTTGAGAACTAGAGGTAAAAGCACAAGAGGGATGTTTAGAAAATCAAGGGAGGAAAGTTTCAAGGACAGGCTACATTAGGATGCTTTGAGCTGGAAAAACCCAGTTGCTTAAATAGTAAGGAAAATTATCTCACAAAGTCTAGAGGAAGGGTGGACTCCTATGGGTCAACCATGTCATCAAGGACCCAGTCTCTTCTTGGTTTTGAACAGTAAGATTGGTTCCCCTATGGTTACAAGATAACTGCCTATAACATGCTTTCCAATTCACTAGAGCAAAGCTGGACAAGATGTTGATCATGGTCCACTGGTGGACCTCTAAGCACCTTTGGGGTAACCTCCTAAACAATAAGCTAGTGGATTGTGACACTTGGGGAAGTGGCCCTTGCCCAGAAAAGGTCTGCCCAGGCCTGCACTAGAACAAGAGAAAGGGAGTGGACAACACTCCCATGCTTGAATTATGCTTTTCTTTTAGTCTGATCAAACCAACATAAGTCAGGTGTCTGTCCCTGACCCAATAATGATTGCCAGGGGAATGCCATGCCAAAACACGGCTTACACAGGATCAACTCTGGATATGGTCACTTTACCCTAATCACACGGGAGGGGACTGAATTAATGAACACAGTGTGGGAGTGGAGACTGGATGTGCAACCAACAATTTCCATTACAGAAAGATGAATTTGGAAAAGTGTTCATTGGTTTGGGTAATGTGGAAAGCTTTCATGATACATGTAGGTTTACTGATGAAAGTGAAAGCTAGGTTAATGTGGTTGCTGACTGAGAAATGTATACATCCACACAATGATGGCTTGACCATCAAGTGAAGGAGAGAGAATATGTTAACTGGAGGGATATATTGGGTCAAGATTCTAGAGTTGTTTGTGGTTGTTGCAGTAGTTAAGATTTGGCGATGTTTATGGCCTAGGGAGGAATGTAGGAAGGGAGCTTTTACAAGAGTGAATCTCTCCCTCCTGTGAGATGGAAGAAGGATAGGAGTGATTGTAGACCAGTGATTCTCATTTGGATGGTATCACCCGCTTTGAGTATATTTTGGAAATTTCGGTTGCTCTTCACATCTTTAGTTGTGTTGAACATTTGTATACTGAAATATGTAATTCTTACAACTCTTTCCTTTTTGTTTTCCATTATGTTACCATCCAAGCAGTCTACTGGTCTCTCGTTTTCTCTCTCTTTTTTTTTTTTTTACTTAATGTGTGTAAGTGGGTGATAAATTTTATTTTAAGATACCAAAAGAGTTACTTAAAAGTAATTGTCATGAAATGGCAGTGTTAGGTCTTGTCATTGAAAACCAGTGCTTCTCAAACTTTAATGTGCGTGCAACTTGTTAAAATGCAGATTTGGATTCATCAGATCTGTGGTAGGGCCTCAGAGTCTCCATTTTTAAAAAAGATTTATTTTTATTGTTTTTGACAGAGAGAGAGGGATATACAGATACAGTGTCAGAGAGAGAAGGGCGAGGGCCCAGAACAGTCTCCATAGTTGCACATCATTGTTTTTTTCCACATAGTTTCATTCCACAGGTGGGTGTGGGACTGCACAGGGCAGGAACTGGGCCGGGATCTCACCCCTGTGAGAACCAAACTGGGGGCACTCCCCAGTTCAGCATATGGGTCTGCATGGGCTGGGGCCAGGATTCGATCCTTGGTCCCTGGGCTGCAAAGTGAGTGCTTAACCCACTGAGCCATCCCGGCTTCCCCTCCATTTTTTAACAAGCTTCTGGGTGATACACATGCTGCTGGTCCCCCATCATACTTGGAATAACAAGAACTAAAGCAAATTGGTAGATGAATGGTTTCTTGTGTTTTCAAGGTGAGTGGTTTTGTGAGTATAGTAGGATTTGGAAGAGGCACTGACCAAGTAACAAAAAAGAGAATAGAGGCTTTGAGGGTTCTGCTGAGAGCTGCTAGAGCAGCTCTATCATGATTTCAGTCCAGGAGCAAGGACAGAGCAAATGGTAGGATTGACCTGAGTTTGGGAGTTATCAGCTGGGTCACCTAGGACTGGAGAACAAAGGATTTGATAATACAGGTGTTGGTAGAAAAAGTACAGTGTGTGAGACTATTTATGTGCATATATACATTTAAAATATTTAAACTGTAACCATTGTTTTAAGGATTCATCTTCTGGTCAGTAGGGGGCACTGGTGGACTATAAAACATATTTGAAAAGCTGCCCAGTATTTGGATTCTATTGCAGGAAGCAGCTTTTCTGGGTGCTGATTCTGAAAGCTTGAATATTGAATACATACCCCCAATCCTCAGATTCACATTACTAGATTTCATTCATTACTCAAATGTTTATCATGGGCTCAGCAACGTGCTGTAATCTGATGGGTACAAATGAAAAGACCAAGTTTTTATCTAGAAGAGAGTCCCCAAATATGGCTGCACATCAGAATTATTCAAGAGACAAAAGTTTCCAGGGTCCTGACCACAGATAAGATTTAGTTTATAAGTGAGGTTCAGAACCTCTAGTTTTGAAGAAGCCCCCCCAGGTAATTGTGAAACTTCCATTGCAGGAGTTCACAATGCTGTTGACAGCACAGACATAAATAGCCTATTCCAATGCAGTGGGATTAAAGTGCTCTAATGTAAAACTTGGAGAAATGTAGTATATGTGCTGATGAAGTGAGCACAAGTTGGGAGAAATATAAAGCAGTGGATCTCAACCTTGACTGCACATTAGGTTCACCTGGGGAGCTTTTATAAGTTTCAATGCCCAGGCTGTACCCAAACCAATGCCATCAGACTCTCTAGGGTTGTGCTCTAGGCATCCAATTTTTAGAGTTTGCAGCCAACCTTGAGAACCACTGACTTAGAGGAGTGCACACCAGCAGGGGGCATCAGGAGACTTTGTAAAGGAGACTGTGCTTGCGCTGACCTTTGAAATCCAGCAGACAAGGTTAAAAGGACCTTCCAAGCAGAGCAGAAAAGCCTGTGCAAGGTCACAGAAGTGACTGAGGTCAGCACAACCTTAAGACCTTGGGCTTTACCTTGTTACCGGGCAAGATATCAGAGTTCTCTGTCGTTGTGCCCTTGCCTATAAAACAAGGATAAAACTATTACGGTACTAACCTCAAATATTGTTATGTGGATTAAGTTAACTCAAACCTAAAGTTTAGCACAAAGTAAGCCTTGATAAATGTGAGCTGTTAGTAACTTTTAGTTGGCTTTTTTTTTTTTGGCTTCTTGTAAGAAGGAGGCTGCTACTGTAGTGTTATGGTGGTGCACAGTCTTGGGGCTTTCTGAAAGTATTTTTGTTTCAAAACTTGGTTGACTGGATGTGGCAGAAGAGGGAGAAGAATTCAAGGGCACTGCTCGGGCTTTTGGTTTGGAAATTCAATAGCTTTTAGAACCATTCATTGAGATGGGAAAGTGGGAGAAGACTGAGTTTGGTTTGGGAGGAGATAATTTGATTTTTAAGAGGTTGGGCTTGTTGAAATATCTGTGGACATTGAGATAATAATCAGTTGACATTGGAACCCAAGGCTATGGAGTTTTCTTGAGAGAGATGTGGGCTGGAGATGGGAGAATCATCAGATGCCTGGAGGGCAAGAATGTGGCCTAGTGAAAGCTGGTTTGTATCAGTTCCTTCCTAAAGGACAGAGATACGATCTGTACTCAGAGCTCACTGCTCTGAGGATCCCCAGGTGACCGTATCCTTGACTGCAAGGCATTATTGTCTTACATACTCTTTGTGACTCTTTGGTCTTGATGTAATTCTTTTACTGTCTATCTCATTTTCTGAAATTAATTTTCTTATCATGAATAGTATGTTACTAGTACAAACTGAGGGGAGAATTACACTGCTAAATGGAAAAAGAAAAGCATCTGTAAATTGGAAAAGTAGTACTGTAACTTTATTTTACTTGAATAATATTTTAAATGCCACATATTTTAAGATAATAAAGATATTTTCCCCTTACAACTTAAGCATTTCTGAGGGAATTCTTCTTGAGGTATTTTAGTGAATACATTTGTACTCATGTAAATACATATTTATATGCAGAATTAGTTGGATTATTTCTTCCCTTTCTTACCCTTCAAATATGTTGGGTGGTATAGAGATCACAAAGAAGAAAAAACTGCCCTGTACTGCTGGACACAGTCAGAAAGCACAGGCTCTGCTTCAGGTTGTAGTGTTTCTGGTTTCTGGCTGAGTGACCTTAATGAGGTTTCTTAATCTCTCGGAGTCCCATGGTACCTTGGGACCAGTAATATGCCCCTCCATATTGCACAGAATTGTTGAGAGGTTCAAATGCAACAATATATGTGAAAAGCACCGTAAACTACAAAGCATGATATGAATATAAAGTATTTTCAATCTCTTCTGTATCACATCTGTCCACTGAAGTGATCTAGAGTTTCACATTAGCACTGTGAATTTAGGACTGTAAGAACGTAGATCAAACTTGGATCAATTCACTTCTCATTTGCAACTGAATTCTGCTTAAGCCACTGTAACACTCTTCCATCTACTTCTAAAAGCCTCTGGTGTGCATCTAACACTGGAAGAGGAGAAGGAAGAAGTACTAATAGATGATTTATACCTTAAAAAAATGGAAG